>JABFPN010007138.1:0-10664 GCA_022817305.1 Leptoteleia sp. ZL-2020
GGCCCAATGGTTAGCCAACGGTCGGCCTAGAGTTGGGCCAAGCTTGAATTTTACCGTCGGCAGTGACCATCGTGCCAAGCGTGGCCCGTTCGTTACCAACGGGAGACCGTTGGTTTTTCTACATGGGCTCCTGAGCCAGCTTATCTCCAGACGTTCTCCAGATTATTTCCAGATAAGATCCAGACATTTTTCTCAGATTCTTTCCAGACGAATTTTTTAAACAAAAATTTAATTACTTACTGACAGGGTACATTAATTTCTTAGTTTATATATGAAGAATGTAAATCAAGTTTTACAGATTTTAATACAATAATTATGGATTAATTATGTATGATATTAATTACTGAAGATTCAATGGTATGATATGAAACTTTAATGTTGTTTTTAAACATAATTTCCGAGTACGACAAATGTTCTTAAATGAGGCATAATGCAGTTTGCAAGTTCTTCATTTTTTTTCTTCATGAAAATTAACGACGTTATTCCACGAAGTCTATTAATTATTTCCCATGTGGAGTCACGGTACGTCATCAAATAAATATTTGTACAATTTAAAAGAATAGGAAAAAGAAAAATACAGGATGATTATGGGCTAACCAATGTCAGAAGCAAAAAGCAAATTAATGCCGACGTTATCGGAGCTATAAAAATGAATAAACAGTTGCCGATTGCAACTAATTTTTAAATAATTCGAATTCAAAAAGCTTTAAAGAATAATCATCCTTAAAGAAAAGATAAGTTTTTCAGTGTTATTTCTATGATATTCTATGATATATACAACCTATAAATATTTTAAGCATTGATTTTTCAGGACTATTCATACATAAATATCACACATATGGGACAGTTATGCGATGTAAATCATATATGCCACATATACGTTAATTTTTACATGGGACCTTTAATTTTTAATTTTGAAATTTTAATGACCATCCAGCCAAATGAAATTTAAAAAAGAAAACAATTTGTCACACCTTCGCTTATACTTTCCTAACGAAATATTCTCGCAATGACTCGTAAATGCAATGAAACGTAATAGGAAGTCTGATGGATGTTAAAGAGCTCATTTGCCGCGGAATAAATTGCGTAGCGTATGAAATCTAGGAGAGGAATAGATTGTTTAAATTTGTTCGCGATAGATTACTAAGACGTCAGCCTTTCATGTATATCCGAATCGGACGGGGAAATCCCTGACAGAGCGGTTTTAAATATATACGGTAGCTCTGCCCCCGGCCTGTCGATCAAACTTCGTCACTCGTCATGAAACTGTCAATTTGACACGATCATCGTCGTCGATTCTAGGATAGACAAATCGTTCGTTAATGATACAATTAGCTCGCGCGTTACCCCCGTGCCACATTGAGAAAGAAAATTAGTTTGTTTCCAATTCATATTCTGTATATATTATGAGATATACTGTATGCAATTGTTTTAGTAACATCAACTAATAATATCAGTTAATTAATAGATTGTTTTTTTAATTTTTGATTATAAATGTTTTAAATTTGTAGGACAAAAGAATGTTTTTTTCCTAATTATTACAATGAGAAAAATGTCTTTTATTTTAGAAAAAACATGAAAAATAAATATTAACATTAAGAAAATTACATTTAAGTGTAAAAATGTAAAAACCGAATAAAATTACTATACCACACGGTAATTGTTACATAAAATACAATTTTATCGGTTGTTATAACCCAACGTATATAATTTTGACAAAATTGTAAACATTTCACCATGCTGTCTGAATATCTTTTGTGGGTCAGGTTACAACTAATATGGTCTTTATATTAGTATTATCATGCAGTATAATAATCAAACTTTTTCTCAATGTATATTTAACACAATTTCACTACAATAATAATTTGAAAATGATTAATGGGTTTTATAATCACTCTTGAATATCAGGATCACCACAGTTCCATTGCGCACTTGCATTAAAAAATCTTGATGTATTAAATTAGAAATTAAAATTGTAAAATGTTGCAGCGGATTTCAATATAATCTAATGTTTAAACTTGAATTATTTTTATCCTTTTCGATTCAATATGACAGTTCAAAACAAACCCTCTTCTTGTCAGCAAAATCATAAAACTATAATCACACTTTTTAGCAAAAGTGTTTGTTTGTTTTATTTAACGACTTGCGTCCTTACGCACGTGCAAAATATGTGCCGAGGCATTTAGCATAATGAATGCAGTTTTTGTTTTCTTTTTTCATTTTACTTCACAAATCAAACGGGACCGCCCAAGGAACTTGAAAAAGAAAAATAAATAAAGAAACCAAAAAAAAAAAAAAAAATAATAAAAATAAATTATTAAAGTATCGTTAACAGAGATCAAACGTGCTCGTGTTAATTGATCCCTTTTTATTTTTCATTTGAAGCCACTGCAAAGATACTATTGCACACTGTATGAAACAAAAATTTGCTTATTTTTCGTGACAACCAAATTTCTGATACAAATAATTAAAATATTGGTTATTTAAACCAAAAAAAAATGAATAAGTAGAACTAAAAGTTATATATTACACTGAGAAAAAAGTAATAGTAAAGCTTAAGACTTTTTGTATCAGACATCTCCATGTGGTGAAAAATTTTATTAATACATATATTAAAAATGATAACCATAGGTTTTAATACTTATTTGTAGCAAAAATATTTACTTTTCCAATTGATCCTTTAATTGGTACAAAAAATATTAATTAATAATATTTCTTTTTTCTCAATGTATCATTGTTGTAAAAACTATATATTAATATCTTTTTTTCTAGGTGCATTAATCACTTTAATAACCGACCATGATTAGCGTATGCATATCTGTCGTAAACTGATATATAGAAAAATTGTCTCCGGTCATGAATGAGTGGGTGGAGCTACAAGATATTGCAACGTTTATTGTTCTTAAGAATAATAAGAGAAAGTCTTTTTTTTCGCCTGCCACTTTCGTTTATGATTAATTATCATTGTTAATAATAAATGAGAATGTATAATTTTGAATCAAAGTTTTATTGCGAACCGACACGAGACTTCGGTCATTGACGTTTATTAAATTTGCTTGTTTGTAATTAATGATAATTAATTTCTCATTTTTATTCATATGATTACGACCGAATCTAGGCGGGCTTCGCTTTTCAACTTCTCTTCGTCTCTGGATGAAATTGATTTTCATTTTTTACTTTTAATTTATGACTTTATTATATGTTTATAGTAAAAGTAAAACTTGCAGTGTACAACTTTCAAATAGGGCGTATTTTAATCACTTTATAGAAGGCTATAAAACTCAACAAAAAGCGTAATACTTTGAAGTATGAAAGTTTTCTTTTTCATTTTGCTTCCTATAAAGTTTCTAACGTGATATTGAATTTGACTATTCGATTGAATTCAGTAAATTATTTCATCCAATTATTCCGAACAAATTGGATTAATATATAATTCTGCAGTGATCGATTTTTTTTACATTTGTATATTACTCGAAATTATAATATGAATGAAAATAGTACAGAAACCTTTTTTTTTAATGTGAAATCTGTTTACTCTTCCTAGGAATTTAAATCCTCTTAACAGCTTAGAATATTTTCCATTATATCACAGCATTATATCAAATTTCACCGCTGTTATATAAAAATATGTTATGTAAAAAGTTATTTTATTTATTTCCGAGCTAATAAAAGTTCAGTACATTTTCCAAAAACAATAAATTATTTTTAATCTTCAAAAAAAGGAGTAGCATTAAGTGAAAATTGTCTTATTGAAAGAATAATAATATATCTGATACGTAAATCATTTTGACAAAAATGATTCCTGTCAGAGCAACCTATTACAGTGACACCTCGTATACTTAAAATAAAGAGATAAGCAATCACACTGTCCCTATCTTTAATCATTAAAAACCTAATCCATCAACTTTTCACCCATTAGGAAGTTACATCTTATTCAATCTTCCTAATTAATAGATAGTTAAATTATTATGAAACTTTATTACATAAAATCATCATAGGATTATAATAAAATTTTCTCGAAAATTAATTTATAAAAACAATTTATAAGATTAACAATTTGTCAACAGAAATATAATTCAAATTTTAAATTGTCCTTAAAGGTACGAGAAATCCTTCTGGAATTAAAAGGTTACTAACAAGAGTAAAGTCCCTAATAAAAATGACCCACATATGGTCCATATATATGTTAACAATTTCATAAGGAAATAAAACATTCATACATAGATATATATGTTTCATATATGGCCGTATATGGTTGATACATGGCAATAATTGATTTGCATATAAAAACAAATTATTAAATGCAAATATGCCTAAAATATTATATCAATTGTTGCTATATATCGACCACGTATATCCATATAGGAATTTTTTATTTCCTTATATGAAATTGTTAAAACATATATGGATCATATATGTTTCATTTTTACTAGAGGTATAAATATGTTTATATTTATATTTCCTTTTGAACCAAAAGGACCAGCAAAAACGTACACGCTGCAACATTTTACAATCCATTATACCAGAAATTTACCAATGATATGGTGGTATTTATCGACAAATTGCGCGGTGCTTTGAATGCCCATTAGTGCCAGATCCAGGTTGGAGTCCCACGGCACGTAATACTGCGATTCCACTTCGGAACAAATCACGCTGGACATCGGTTAAACGCGAAATTTTCAACACATCCCGCGACACAAACGATCCCACTACCAGACCTCTGCTAAACCCACAAACTCCCGCACAACACTTCCGGTTCACTCAACTTCGCCCCGGGCCCAAATTTCCGGCCCAACCGAGCCAAATCTTTCCACTGAAAACTTCCCGGCGAGGTCACTTTTTTGACTGTCCGCCTGTCCGCCGAGGCGAGGATCCAGTCGAAGCCGTGTAACCGGCGAAATTTGTCGAGACCAACGAAAGAGCACCGGGCGAAAGCGGCGGCCTGACTTTCGTCGAGCGATCCCGGTGAAACGTGTCACATGCCGAGAGCACGCGCGTGTGCGCGATCCGACTGCATTTCCACCGGCGTTTCCGCGGATGCTACGGACACGATGCACGATCAACGACTGCCGAGTGAGAAGTCGTTTAGCTTCAACATTGGCAGCGTTCTCGCACTTCGGACCTATTTTAAAACGGCTGTCCTTCCAACTCGAGCAACCATCGTTTCGTTCTCCGTTCGAACGCCACTGCGGGACGCTACGTCGTCCCGTAACCCAGGCTCCTTGCCACCCTTCGCGCACTTTACAATGTCCTTTCCGGTACAAGACGATGGACTTGAAGATTCGTTGGAATTTTTTTTACAAATTTTACATTTGTATTGGGACTTTTAGATTGAAGTTATTGAACGAAAAAGATGTCAGTTTGTTTACGTTTTTTTTCTTTGGCAAATATTTACGCTTAGAATAATATGACGGATAATATTGTTTTTAACATTGTTTTGGAAGCGGTGTCAGTTATTCAATAAAAAATTACTGTTTTTTTTTTTTTAAGGAAATGTCCGTTTCGAATATAAACATAACATTTAAATGTGGCTTTGCTTTTAAAAATAATAATATTTATTCGAAGACTGACATTTATCCGAAACATAGTTATATGTATGTTAATTAATATTATGCAGTGAAATTGGTTTCATTTGATAAAACATAGAGTTCGGTATAGTTAAAAATATTTTATCCGATTGCGAACTGCGCCATAGTAATTATTTCAATCAACAATAGTTGCAGGTAAAAATTTATATATGCGACATATATGTTGATTTTTAGACGGCAGGTAGTAAAGTTCAATGAAAAATGTCACCAATAATAAATGGCCAACAGAAAATTGGAGAATTCTTAGGGAAAAGCTGATATCAGGGTTTAAGTCGTGAAATTTCGTTGTGAACATATGATTCACACTGTCAAAATTAATTTGATTATATTATAATTTAAATTATATATAATTTAAATCATAATTAAAAAAAATAATAATTTAAACAGACATTTGGTTTGACGGTTAAACAGCCATCATACACTTTAAATGAAAATTGTTTAAACATCGTTGAATACAGACAAAAACAAAGTATATTCTTGGTCATGATATAAGATTCAGTTTTGACCCAAGCCTGTGTTTTTAAGAGTGCACACATTGTTTTATGGTTGATTTAATGGTCAACCAACAGATGTTGGAAAAAAAAATTCAAATTTAATTTCCTTTTAATTTCTTTTGCATATTAAATTAAATTAAAAAGTTTCGTAATAATAATTATATAAATATATAAAATGAAAGCTAATTTATTCAAAAAGGAGAATGAAATAGTGAGTTTACGATAAGTTAAAATTATTTATGTCATCAACATCAAGCGCGTATAAAACATTTCAAAGGAAACGAAAAACAATCGATCAATAACATTCGAATGTGACAAAAAATTATGTCACATCAATTTTGGAAAGTGTACAAACATTTCATTTCATTCAACAAACATTGATTAAAAAACCAATTTCTAAACTCAAATGTCTGTAATAAATTTCAATTAATTTATTTAAGTTCATTAATATGGTAAATTAGATTCACCCTTAAAATAATAAATTTACTCCTTTTGTTTTAAATATATTCTTTCATTGAAATTTACATTACTATCTTAACAGAACGAATGTATTAAACTCCTACCAATCATATTTACTAATCTATTTCTACCACCTCATTAACTTTTCTATTATCCAAATGTCATAACTCAGTTTCAAAAGTACTTTTTACCCACGTAACATTCGAAATAGTTCGAATCAATGTAACTCGACTGAACCGGAGTACTTCGCGGACATCTCATAACAGTTTATATTTTTATCCCTCAATACTCGCAAATATTAATAAACTTTATTACAACATTTAAACCGAAAAACTGATCATCAATTTCCCAAAGTTTATTGACACAAACTGTTGATTGAGTCGCCTAAATTTAATTCCCCTACGATCTTATTTTACGTGAAAAGGTCATCTTCCTGGATTGTTTCTCGAAACCAAATTATTACTCATATAAAATCATTCCCACTAATCGATTGCCTTGAATAACTAATCGAAATCAAGTCAAATATAGACAATATCGCAAGAAACTGGAAACATTGTTTCGAGTTTGCAAATTTGCTTGTTAATCTTCGTCGAAATTTAGCGAAGAAGCTGGAACGGCAAATGGTTTCCGCGAATGGAATTGTTCCTCATGATTTACGACGATGTAAGAACAAAGCGCGGTGTGGAAAAGTGTCGTTTGATGCTTTCGACGAAATTAGCGTGTACCGCGGTGAAAAAAAATTAAGCGAAAAGTGGATTAGCGAGACAAAGGGATGGGATGTCAGTGAACCGAGAAGATGAATCGAATGGAAAACTCGCGAGGCGTATGTACGAGCAAAGATATTAGCATCCAGAAGAAAGCGACAGAATCGCGAATCAGTTCTCCGAATTGGGGACTTTAATTGGTCCAATCAATAAAGATTTCAAATCCAATTGAAAATGGCCAGAGAATAATGGCATCGTCTTATGTTCAATAGATTTTCTATTTAATATTAGTAAGAATTCTTAAAGTAAGAATAATTCTATTTATGATAAATAGATTCCATTTAATGTAAATAGAAATCCAACTGCATTTTGGAAGGCAAAGTTTTAATATTATTCCTATTACTATGGTTTCCAAGAAGAAAAGAACATATAACCAGCATATTATTTAAATAAATATGGTTGCTAATTTGTCTGATTTGATTATTAGATTTCTCATATGAAATGTATCAATTCAATATAAAAAACGTAGGAAATAAAAAGAATTAATTGAACCAGATTTTCGTTAATTCTCAGAATGGAAAACGTGGATTATTTTATCTACAAAATAGGTATACCTATTGCGCGATTCCCGCTGAGAAATAGATACTCTCCCACGCGCATTAAAAATAAATGAACTAGCCTAACGCCCTTTCGAAACCTAAACTACGATGTTACAACTCAAATAACGATTTATTTTACATCTTTATCCGTAAACGCGGACACTAAAAGCAGATGGCGCCATCGGATCAAAGTGAAATTCAATTTAGTTTTATTTCTTTCTTTTTTTGAATAGTATTCAATGGAAGGATTAATTTAGGCTTTCTGGTAAAATAGTTGTAATGGCAATCTTTTCAAGTAAATTGATCATTTCTGCCAAAAATTATACCGAAAAAAAACTATTATTGAAGTAGTATCGTTCGGTAGTTGTGATGATCGAATTTTACAAAGAAATAATAAAAAATTTCATAAACAGGTTTAACATCTTTTTTATGTTACTTGCAATTTTCGTATTTAATTCTCTATACTTTTACGTTCTTAATAAAGGTTGCAAATTTCGGTACACGTTACTCGAAATACATGGTATATTTTTCACTAAAAGAGTCCTTCAACATTTCCGCCTATTGGCCGTCAACGAGAATAGATCGACTGAATCGCGTCGTTATTCGCTGAATTGTTTACATCCAACCACAATGTTTAATTATGCATATTATTTTGGATATACCGTTTCGAAAGACGGAAGCCTTTCGAATGAAATAGTGAAAATATTTTGCCGTCTGATGGCTAGACATTACTGGTACAACTTTTATACATGTTTTTTATTTGACTTTCCACAATTTAACAAGTGTTGCCATTAAATGTCTGATTGTTTTCGAAATAGTTATCAAACTTCCTTATATCTTGAGAATCCATTTCAAAAGTAATAAGAACTTTAATTATTTTAATTGCTGTCAATTTTCAATTTTCAAAATGCTGAAAAACATTGAAAAACACTAAAAAGTACTTTTGAAAGCATTTTACAAGAGATATTATGATAGACTGAAAACAAACTGTACTGCAAATACCACAAAAATTTAAAGAAAATGATTAAACAATTAATTAATTAAGAAAATATTGCATTCTTAATGGGAAGTATGGGATTGCAGTGTACATGCAACCGTGCCTTGTGAGGAAAGGCATGAATCACTTGATGAAAAACTGATAAAGGCGCACTAACAAAACAATGACGTTTGTTAGAGCAGGAGGGTCCACATAATTGCCAAAGCGACGGCTTTTACGATGACGGGTCATAAAAGTGTGATTATTGTGTACGCTTTAATTGCCACCGGGTTACATAAAGTGGCATCGCGTGTTCCGAAGGAGCGCCGTTTCGGTATAAATAATTCGCGCGTAAAATCGGTCCGCGTATCGTGGATCGTACGACAACGGCACAGTGTTTTGTGCGCCGACAAAATTCAGCGCAAATTTCGAGTCCCATTCAACCTCCGCTGCTCCATAAACGTCACCTCGTACACACCGTGTGACAAACTGGCTCTCGTTTAGCATTAAATATTTCGATGTTTAATATGGCTTTTTAAAAGGCAACGCGTTTCAGAGCCTTCTAAAAGTTATTCATATTTTGAAATACCTACAATTAATATTTAATATAACATTATATTAATATTTCGTATAACATTATATATATAGTTAAGATATATTCTAAGAATATATTCAAAGAAATGGTTTAATGTTTCATATAAAAATAAAGTATTTGTATGAAAAATACACATTTTTTTGTATCACCTGTTTACACTATTAATATTTATATAATTTTAATGTAAAATTGAGCTACATACAATAAGACTATATAAGATATTGAAATATATATTCCCTAGTATAATTTTGTTATAATTTATAAATGGATATTTTTCTTTTGTTTTTGCAGCTTTAAAATTGCTGTATCGTTGAAAAAATTACGTGTATTAATACTGTTAGAGGAATAGTACAATGTATCGATATGTTGGGTGAAAGAAATAGATTATTAATTAAGAACAAGACAAAACCGTTTCAGCTCCGAGACACTTTGAGCTTTGACGATCAAAACAAAACAAGCGATGACTGGTTTGACAGCCAAATCGGTTCAGTATTAGTGTTCCCGGATAGAAAGATGAGGGCGAACGAAAACAAACAAAAGACTTCTGCTGTGTTCGTTAATTTATTTTCGATTTTATACCCCGGTATATTCGTCCAATATTTTGTTATGCCAAAAGTGACAAACAGTTTTCTGTCATATTACAACAACCCTCGTGCTCCCAATCAATAAATTTTAAACTTAAAAACCATTAACGTTTCTTTTTCAGTCAAAATTGTTTTATTTTGAAGCTGAATGTTTTGGATAATAAAAATGTAAACAATTGATTTTCATAATAATTAGAGGGTTCTTTTATAAAGGTGAATTGTTATAATGGTAAATATGTTCAAAGAATAATCACATCAAATTCTGTTTTAGTAATTCTTTTTTCATTATTTATAGCCTTTTAATTAGGATTTATTTATTTTGATTATAAATATAAACAAGAAACCTTCAAAGTATACTATGGTAAGTAATGCAGAAGCTAAAATAAATAAAGAACTGTCATGATTCCACATAAAAATACTCTTAATACAGTTCGATTACCTACAAATAAGACGAGGGCCGAGAGGGTAATTATTTCTTCTTTTTTTTTTACCGATCTCTATTAAACCGTTAAATATAGTCTCTTTTTAGGCAACGTCCAAAAATACCGTCGCGTATTTTCTAATTTTACAAATCTCTCGTAAAATTTAATATATTTGTTCTGTCGCCAACGTCGATTGTTTTTGCTATTCTCACTATTTCAGATGCATTCTTTTTTCATGATGAG
>JABFPN010007139.1:0-10663 GCA_022817305.1 Leptoteleia sp. ZL-2020
TTCGTTCACTTTTCATATTAAATAATCTATACGTAGCACAATATCCTAGATTAAAAATTAAACCGTATTATAAAGGAAACCAATGCACTTGACATCACTTTTCATCAAAATCGAGTATTAGTCACTTCGCGACTCCGGGAGATGGCGCACGAGGCATACCACTTCAAGTAGTAAATTATAAGTTTTACCACTTATGTTGTACAATTTTACCATTTATATATTTTACCACCACAGTGTTACTATTTCGGTCTCTCTGTGTTATATTACCACCCTAGTAAGAATTGAATCCGGGTATAATCCGGGCCCCAGGTAGGTAAACTCGTTTTCGAGTTAGGACCTTTACTGCTCCCAGATGGGTTTAACCTGGACCCTTGCTAGGTATGTAACGCCTCGCCCGTTCAATGTCCAGATGAGTAAAACTGCATAGGGCCTAGTTATTGCCAAAGTTGGTACTTCTAGACAAATATTTTATAACAAACGTAGTAAAAATTGAATCCGGGTGGTAGAATTCGGGCAAAACTTTTAACATTGTTTTAATTTAAGAAATTCAATTATAAGAATGTTATTCATGTTTATTTTTAATAAAGTAATATAATGTATTACTCATTATTTATATTATAAATGTAAATATATATCGTGAATATATTACAAATATACACTGAGAGAAAAATTTGTTTAAAAATTCTAATCTTTTTTTGTAATTTGAGGACATGTCTGATTCAGAAGATTCTGTCCAGACGTTCTATTTGTTTCTTAATGTACCGAACGTTTCTTAAATACTATCATCGTGCTCCATTATTTATTTATACTTTAATAAGAATAAATGAATATGATAAATGCGAGCAATTTTGAAATATTAAATTTTCTGACAAAATAATAAATGCGATTAAATTCTGTATTTTAATTCGACATTGTATTGCAATTCCGCTGAACGAATCAAATTCGTATATTTCCATGGGGGCTTTACTCTCTTTTTTTTTTTTTTTTTTTTTTCATTTAAATTTAATTTATGAGAATTATTTCGTTTCTTGATAAATGAAATATTTTGATTTGATTCATTTACTTTTGAGTTTTTGTTTCGCTGGCAAAGCTGCGATTATTTAATTCCATTACGTCAGCGATTCAAAGTCAATAATAACATTCGCACGGCTCGATTTGAATATTTCAATCGAAGAATTACAGCGCTTGATTGCGGCGCGGACAAAAACATGCTGGCGATATTTATAAGCTTTTGTAATGCATTTGTGACCGTCGTGTAATTAAATCAATCATTTTGTGTTCGCGGGCATTTAAGCAACCATCTCGTTCCTATTTCGTCGGTGCCGTGTGGTGCGCGCGAAAAATTGCGACAATTTATTTCTGATGCGAAGCAAAGTGATAATGTTTTGTATTTATGCTACAATCCGCGGTACAATCAGGTCAGTTTTTATGCTGCGAAGGGGGTGCGCTGCTGTACAAGACAAATTCAACATTGACCAATTGACTTTGAAATTACAGGGCTGCTCGCGCCAACTTTTTTCTAAAGGGTTTTACGACGAGGACGCGGAATATCCGTTCAATAAATTCTGGAAAAATGAACATCTGACTGAAAGTAATAGTTGCAGTTTGGTATTTCCATTATGTTCCTTATACATATATATATGTACAGAGAGAAGAGAATATTAAAATGTAGAAACCAGGCATTTCACATTTTAGTGAGTTGAATTATAATTTTTGACAAACTGTTTGTTTTATGTTTTGTCCATTAGGTGTCGCTAACTTATGTCGTCCATAAAGCAGTTATAAAACAGTTTACTAAAATGTAATAAACAGAATGTCGAATTATACAAAGCTATGTACAATTACAATTTTAATAAACACAGTTAATAAATATGAATAATTTAGTTTACCATGTAATGATGCCAAGTTAGTAAGCTCTTTACTAAAAATTCATTTTTTTTCTCTCTCACTGTATATATTGTTTTCTTTTTCGTTTGCTTATAAACGCATTGTAATATTTCAATAGTTAATTTTTATCTAACTAAACTGTAATTTTTATGATTTCATGTAAATTTAAAGATTAGAAACGAGTACTTTTTGCTATTCCCATTGATCATTTGTAAAGCTTCCATGAAAAGTTGATATTAACAAATTATTACCAAGTTTAATATGGAGGAATAAAGTATTGGATTATCAAGATACATAGCAGCTTATACTTAAACTTATTAGCAATATTAATCCATAATGGCAATACAGTAAGAAAATACAGACGTTTCAATGTCATTGTCATGTTGAAATCACATTGTTTTGGAAATCCCGTTGATCCGATTATAAAATGTAAATACTAGAGGGAAACAAATATTTCTTCAGCAGATTTTTTTCCTGCTTGATATATCACTGTCATTTTTCTTACGTAAAGATAAATATTCAGCGCAAATTACGCTTAACTATTACCTTTATAGAGCAGTTCTCAATTTTCTTCTTTTTTTTTTATCATTATCCAATTTTACTTGTAATTCATTTATTATTCAATATTTTCATTTCGCTTCGTTTCAATAAAAAAAACTCAGCTTTTATTATTAATATATTAATTTATATGGCAAACTAAGTTATAAAGATTTATTAAATCAGTTTATTAAAAATGTAATTCCATATAGTTTTGTACAATTTGACATTCTGTCTTATGAACGGCATAGGTTAGAGACACTGTATATTGACATTTAATGGACAAAACATGTAATAAACAGTTTGTCAAAAATTAAAATTCAGTTTATTAACATTTGAAATTCCTTGGTTTCTAATTTTTAATATTCTTTTTCCTCCGCGTAATATTAGCAGTTACAAATTTTGAAAATATTTTCGTACATGTATTTACTTAGTAAAAATGTATTGGGAATATATTTTTCTCATAATTTTATAACAAGTGCTTCTTATGGTGGAATTAGAAATTTAACAATTTCTGCTTGCCAATCTAAATTTACATTTTTTTTTATGGCTAACTTTTCTTTAAGTGCTGTAAGAATAACGGAATAGGCCTATTGTATTTTAAGCATAGATCATAAAAAAACAGTTACGCACCTTTATTTTCTCATTATATTATTATTTCGAACGATTATATATAAATATGCATTAGTTATATTCTTCAGTTAGCTTTAACCATCCTCAATGGTATTGTGCAAACAAATAACTGCCTTTGCAAATTTTTAAAAGTTCGTGTCGTCAAATTTATGACATTCATCAAAATTCTAATTTTATTAAAAGCAAAGGTAATTAACTTATTGGAAATAAAACATAAATCTTTGTAATTCACTTTTTACATGAGATTTATTGTCCAGCTATGAGTATAAATTAATTTCTTTATTAATAATGACGATCCATTAATTTATTATGCTGAACCGTAGATCATTTTTTTTCCCAACGAATTATTTGTACTGTATACAAGATTTTAAGTAGAACAGCTATTCATTTCTTCACTGAGAGAAATATTATGGAACAATTCCAATAATCTCTACACGCAGAAAAAAGTTAGAACAAAAATTACTATACTGTATATCAACGTTGACGTAAAACAAATTGGTGTGATCTTTTAATAAGTTGACAGCCGAAAGAATACGAGATTTATACAATTCATTAGTGTCTAGTATAGTAAAAATTGAAGGACGTTTACCAACATTTTGATACTCGCCAAGTAATAATGATTTATGGGATGAATTTGCGTGAGTGTTGTTATAAGGTACAGTAAATTTTGTTCGAATTTTTTTCTGCGTTTAGAGAATAATTTAAAATTGAATAGAAAAAAATAAACAATTAAACAAATTGTACAATTTTAAATTGTTCTCTATTATAACTATGGTAAAAATTAATATAAGATTTGAAGAAAATTAAAATCTGCTCAATATGGTTCGTTTACCAGAGATTGTTGGAACTTTTTCATAATATTTCTCTCAGTGTTTAAAATTAAATAAAAGTATATTGCATACAAAATAACATAATGTCATTCTTTCGTATAATTAAATATCTTAATTGAATAAAACATTCGAGTTTACTGAAAGAATTGAACAGTTCAGCGTAATTAAATACACAATTACACGTTGGGTATTCAAAAGAAGAAAAAATTGCTTCATTTAATACGTGCTTCCAAATGAAGTGGTTTGAACAATTAAAAATTTACCTACACAATGATTAGAAATGAGCAATGTAAATTAAACTAATCAAATTATTAATAATTCATAACATTAGTCTTCATTTTTTAATTTATTTTTATTAAATTTTCCCTCCTATATATCCGATCGATTAAAGGTCGACCATTTTCAATTTACAATGCAATACAATACAAATGTATTGTCATGCTCGAATAGAATGGCAAAAAAAAAAAAAGAAAAAAAGTCGTACTTTCATAAAGAAAGAAGGACAAACGGGACGCCGCGCGCATTATCATTTGTTTGCTAATAAGCGTTAGTTGTACTTTTTCGCGCGCGGAAAGTAGCGCCGCGGATTACGCCGGAGAAAGCACGGCCGCGGAGTTAGCCGCAAGCCGAGATTAATCCCGATGCAGTTTAAGGTCATCGGGTGACTCGAAAACGGTGCTGCCGCTGACTCCTGCGACGCACTTTGCCGCGCGCTTCTGCTCGCACTTTTACTCGCCCAAGAACAAGATGAAAAGGTACGCCGGGAGCGAAACGAGTTGGGTAAGTAGACGGGTAGGGGGGGGGGTGGTAGAAGCAGATAGAGAAGAGGACGATGGGGTTTTTTGTAACGCGCCTGAACGTGAATATTATTGCCTCCGAAACTCGCAGCAGTTGCTTGTAATGCTCGTTTCATTGCGACACGGTGAACCGTTGAATTATGGCTGACACACATGTGCGCAAGGAGGACTTAGGACAAACGAGTCGGGATTTAGTGCTAACTACCGGCTACGCGCGCTCCAGTTTTATTTACAAATTTTCGCGAGAACGCGCAGCCAGTTATCGCGATTTACGCCCGCATGGGGGAGGCGTTACACACTCGAAGAGGAGGCAAGGCGGGGGGGGGGGAAAGGACAAAACAGAGCGCTTTAAATGCTTTAACATTCTGGAGCCCAGTTTTTCAACGTGCGCGGGGTCAGTAAACCTTTTTTTTTTTACACTCCAAAAAGGACAATGTAACATATTTTTTCTACTCTGTTGTTTGGTTTTTTTTTTTTTATTATCATTATTATATTTATTTTTCATTGAGACTTTTTGAGATTAGTGATGACTTGAGATCTAACTCTTCGGATTGGGGGGGGGGAGGGTGATTTGTTATTGTTTTTAATCTTGATATTATTTTTGTAGAGATAAACTTTATGCTGATTTTGTTATTGTGATTTTAGTGAGCTGGTCAGTTTTATCGTTCGCTTACGTGAATGGTAAAATTGTGAATAAACAATGAGAATATTATGTTATGATGATGTATACAATTTATTATACAAGCATAAATTAATGATGTGTTCGGTAATTAAAGCTTGAAAATACATAGTATTATGAATTAGTGTGGATTATGTCAGATTATCAAGTTTCCATTAAATCGTATCAAGTAAAAAGCAAAACAATTGTTAAATACTTTCTTTTTTATTTTTAATTTTTAATTGTACACGGAAAAAAAAGTATTTGCTTTGGTACACTGAGAAAAATTATATAATAAAGTTTACTATATTATTAATAACCGGCGGACGGGTGTGTACTTGTGATAGGATTTATTAATAAATATAATTAAAATTATCATATATGTAATATAATTTATTATATTATTTAATAAATTCTATCATATGTGCACACCCGTCCGCCAGTTACTATATCAATTTTCTCAGTGTATACACTGAGAAAAATAAATAGCATATTTAGCAATAAATCCTGGAATACTGAACCTATACGTTCTTTGTATGTGTATCACTTATAATTTTTGGGAATTTTTTCTATACACATTGTATAGTATTCTATGTTCATAGAACTGTATGCATTACATATACTTAGTTTTTCCATAAATTATTACAGTTACACCTACAGAGTACATATAGGTTCAATACCCCAGAATTTATTGATAAATATACTATTTCATTTTTCTCAGTGTATGAATGTTAATAGGTTTGCTATTCAAAGAGAGGTGGCTGAAAATCATGTGAATTATTAATCTATTTTTAATAAGTATATTTAGGTGTTTATAATTAATAAGGCACGTAGAACTTTATGCAGATTTTATTGCTGCGGTTTTAGTAGTAGAAAATGATTGTAGATGGAAGGGTCAGTTTTAATGTCTGATTATAGTAACAATAAAATGACGAATAGATAATAATTGTTTACAAAAATTAGTCATAGCAATAATAAAAAAAAGAGGGAAAGAAAGAACATTACATGTATGGAAAAATATAAATTTTGTTAATTGAATTCAGTCATATTTTGTAATTTTCATTTTATTCGATTGTAATTACACTGATTTTTATTTAAATCAATTCAAATTTCATCGATATCATATGGTATGGTAATATATAATGTAACTTTTGTTACGTCTATACCATGCTCGAGATATATATAATGACATTTGCAATTTTATTTTTAAGATGTAAAATCTTGATTGAAATTGCTCGATAAATAAAATAGTTGAAAACATTGCACGTCACTCCTGTATTGATTTTTGTAATAGCCAACGAAACCGTTGAGTTTAATCATATAACACGTACAATTTGCAAATTAATGCTGAAAATTTGTTCGCCCTTAATTAACCATTATTTAAATTCATCTTTTGATATTTAATATCTGTATTGAATAATACCTCATTATGTTTGCATGAGTGAACTTTGTCTGCAAGAATATAAAAATGTTACAAAATTATTATTGTTTGACTAATGAAAATTAATTAAAAAGCAAGCGTTAATAAACTGAGACAAATTTATTACACTGAGAAAAATATAGGAGAAAAAATTACTGTTTTTTTTTTTAAACAAAGAAACTATTTTTAAATATTAATTAAAATGTTATATTTATAAATGAAAATTAAATTTTTCCTTTTAAAAAACTATAATTCTATTACTTTCTATTTCTGAGATTGCAGGTTCTATTCCATGATAACGACATTTTTTTCTAGTATTTGTTAAAAATATTGTATCAATTTATATAAGGAATATAATAAGTGCCCACGTATCCCTGAGTTATTATAAAATGTAGTAGCTCTACTAATAAATTTCTTTCAGTGCACGTTTTACACGCGGAATTCATATTTTAAAATCATTTTTACGAAATATTGTTTTATGCAATAAAGTTTAAATTAAATTATTTTTCCCTCGTCTTATTTTTATAGTCGTACGTCCGGGACGTGCAATGTTGATTTAACAAATAATTTGTGATTTATTATTTCACAATTGTAAAAGTAAAGTTCATCTTTGCATTGCGATTGTAAAAGAAAAAGATGGAAATCATAAAGAGAAAAATGTGATAAATGATGCAGTTACCGTAGACGTAACTTTTAAATAGAGTTTGTTTTTATTCATCTTTATGTTAAGAAAGCTTCATACGTCACGAAAATATTTTTTTAAATTAGTTTGAAAATATTGAGGAAGGAACTTTTGTTTGAAAAAGTTTCGCGGCTTGACTGCTAATTTAAACAGAATGTGAAAGCAAACAATTTAAAAAAAAAATGGTTAGTTTTAGTAATCAAACTTTGCATTTATTTATTATGAATGTAAAAATTTGGAATGAAACATTCTTTTTAATGGACAGATTAAATATTTGTTCTTGATGTAACGAACAAAATTATAAGTTTCTCGTTAGCTTGTACTTTCGTGTAATAGAACAGGATTTTCAAGTGCAATTTTGTGGAATTGCCAAATGCAAATTGACTTAAAGTATTTTCATTGCACGCAAAAATTGATGATAATTTTACTGTTAAGTATAATAAAAATATTCATTTGGGTGAAAAAGGAAAAAGAATTAAATTCCTTATTAAAAATTGTACTCCGACGTATTATTTTTCTCTTAAGGTATCAAGTTTTTGCAGTCAAAATCGACGTGGTTTGGGATTAAAATTGAATCGATAAAAAAGTCATACTTTTGTCTTCAGTTTTAATTGATTAAAATGCAAACTCTAAGGAAATGGAACTCTCTTTTTTGCGCCTCATTTGAAAGTCATAGAAATTTTTTTACGACACATTCTTTTTCATTCAAACTATTTTTCAATTGAAAAATGTTCGCACCGTCTACCTGTTCGACGTTGTTGTAACAGTTCGATTTCATTTGCATAATTGTTTCATAATTTTTTGCGCGGGGATAATTCAGTTCTGATAACTCGCAATATTTCTCTTGTGTGGAAATAAATGGCGAAGGGGCAGGGGGTCAATCGGGTCCCGATAATTTCGTTTCACTCGGATTCACTTAATACTTGAGACTTAAAAAATCTGTTTGTTAATTACAAGCAACTTTATTTACGTGACGTGATTTAAATGTAATTGTTTTTTTTTTTTTGTTTTTGTTTTGAAGCAAATTGTATTTTACATTATTCATTTACAATGAAACGAATAACTAACACGAAAATAATTTAAAACTCAAGGATCGTTTCAATATGTAAGGAAAGGTGAAAAAAAATTATCGCATAAATGTACACTGTTAACAAATTTAAGTTTCTCTGAAAATTCCTGTCTTTTTCGTACATATACTTTTATTCGAAAAGGTATTATCTAGAATCAAAAAGCAACGTCATACATTTAATGCAAAGGTATTTTCAATTAATAAGTACAACTTTTTAAAATGAAAGTTATATTCCTTTAGATTGTTTTAATTATAAGCGCACAATAATATTTAAGTACTATTTCCATTTCAATAAATTGGAATATTTATTTTGACTTGAAAAGAGAAGTCCAAAAGAACATTCATTTTCAATGTAAAGGAATACAGATTTCATATAAAAACGTTCAGTTGAAATAGATTTTCTTTTTTATCGACAACTAATTCTTTTGGAAAGTGTTTGAATAGGTTTTTGCATTCATCCAAAAGGACACGATTGTAATGAAATAATCATTTTTAAGCGTGTACAATAATTATAACGTAAAATGCATGTTCGGTAATTTTAACGAAACTTATGCACCGAGAAAACAATTATGTTAAAAATTATTACATCTTCCGACGTTGGGAAGAATATCGTCTTTGATGTTTACACAATTACTGTACCAACGAGCAATTCTGACAATTTTTTGTAGGTCAGGCTAGAAGTATCGCCTAATATGAACTTTATGAAAATGTCATCGTACATTATAGTAATTTTTCATCAAACTTTCTTCTCGGTCTACACACAAAAACAGTGGGAAAAAAATAATATATAAAAAAAAAAGAACGGGTGAAAAAAATTGAGCCACAAGATTCAATTTGGGCACATCTTTGGAAATGTTATTTTGTTGAATATGCAAATCACGTCGCGCCGATTTTCTTATATTGTATGCGTTACGTATAATAACTATATGCGTTGAATCAAAATGGAATTTCACGTCTATTTTCCTATTAATTCCTTACGCGGGATTTCGTATAGATCTTTCTCAGTAAAGAATTCCAAATGAGGCAGTGTGAAAGGAATTTTTAAATTATTCATGTCCAACCTAATTTCCTAGTTTCGCTTGGGTTTCGTTTGTTTTTGGTTGTACTTTTTTTTTCAAACTACACGTTCCATCTGTGTTTATAATGTACAAACAGGATTAAACAATTAATGTCCTGTACAGGACCAACCCCCTGGCAGTCCATTTGGATCTATTTATTTTGCACGGCAATCATCGTGTAATGCGATATATTTTTTTCAATTTAATTAGGCGGATGGAGGAAAAATTGCCTTAGAAAGAATTTACAATTGTCCTTAACAAGCTGTTTGCAGGAATGCCCGAGGTCAAAGTGGCTAATTTTGTCGGCTATTTAGAGTCTCAAAATTAGAAACTCTATTATTTATTACAGACCGGCAACAATTTCAAATTTGATACCATTCTTTTGATACAACATTTCAAGCTCGACAATTCATCTGTAACATAGCACTTTTTTAATATAAAAACATTTCCCACGCAAATTTCATCTCACGCGACGTATTTTATTTCCTTCTTTCTTTTTCCAAAGGACACCTGTTTATTTTATATTCCCGGTACACCCGTGTACCGCAATCAATGGCTCGGTTAATTATTCAAAATACGGAGAATTTTGAAAGCCCGTCGATTCGTCATTAATTTAATATTGGAAACACACTAATCAATATAATTTATTCGACAAATCGGCGAACAATTAAGTTTGATTAAAGTCGCGATAAATCTTCGCGGGAAATTTCGCCGCAGTGAATAATGAAATTTCTTGAGCTCGTTAAAAACGTATTTTCGGGAACACTCGGACGGGATTTCTAAAGTGCTCCTAATGAGAAACATCTTTCTAACCGAAAAATTCGTCGCTTCCCCCAAAAGAAAACACCGGGCTCATCTGTTACCTCATGATGCCACGTTGAAAGCAATTACGCCAAACTCAAAACCCACCCATCCCCCTGCCTGCGGCTACGTTGCCTCCCCACCCATCTACACCCCCCTCCTCTCCCTCTCCCACCTCCCCCCCCTCCCGAGCCAATATATCCATGTCTCGTCTAAATGCAACTTTAATGGCAGCAAAAAATTCATTTACACCTTGCTACTTTGCCGGCGTCGTCGTCTGGTACTTGTACC
>JABFPN010007140.1:0-10662 GCA_022817305.1 Leptoteleia sp. ZL-2020
TTTTGTTAGTAACAATCTATTTTACTGACTATTAAATTTATATGATATTTACGTGAGAAACATTGTAGTTTCTGAATAATAAGTTTATTTTAATATTTCAAAGAAGACATTTTTTAATTATGTATAATAAATTTTTAGCAAATATCACGATAGGGAATTTTGATTTCATGTACTTTTAGGGTGTTTGGAATTTTCATTTTAGTAATTTTTATAACACCTCGTCGTTTTCATTATTATACTAATGCGAGTGACAGAGAAAGTATTGCGTGAGAGAGAACCGGAGTAGTTTTTTGAACACTTTGTTACCAACTTCAAGTGCGAGCCCCGAACTAAAAGCCCTAAAAATCTCCACACTGCTCCACACTGCCTAGAATTCTCCACACTGCTTGTAATGTTGTTAACAGTTTGTTTGTAATAAATTGAACTATGGCTTCAGATTTAAATAATATTTCATTGTTTGGTTAGTATTTTTAACATATTTTTATAATAATATTTGAAAGGGCTAATTTTAAATGTTATGTAGGTGTTTCCCATATCTATGTAAAGCAAGACAATGTTATTTTTACACTGATTAAAAGATTATTTTGTTTCTAATATATTTTAATAAAAATACCTACATTTAAAAAGTATAATTTATAAATAATTAAATAAACAAAATTTATCAATTAATAAATTCATGCAATCATAAAATTACGATTAATACAGTTTTATAATGAAATAAAATTAACGCATAATTAAATCGTAAAAACTCAGTACAAACATTTTTTACGTTAAAAGTGTTTTTTTGAAGAAACGTTTGTAGTTTGAAACCCTATTAAAAATGAGGTTTAGAGTTTATTTTTGTGTGTTTTAATATGTATTTATATTTTTTATACATCATTTTTAACAAGGAAGAAACGTCTAAAATTTATATAAAAAAGTATTTACTATAAGCTTTATTCATTTTTCTTAATTTTCTCTGTTTCTTTAATAAAATAATATAATTATGTTGAAAAAGTATATAAAATATTGTATTTTAATTTTATTATATCTTATAAAATACTTGTACTAAATTTGCATTAAATTTGCATCATTTTGTATAAAAGTAATATTTGTGAAATTTAAATGCAATTTAATTTTTATATCTATATAAATATAAAGAAATTTGATTTTTATATCTTTATATTATATAAATATAAAGATATTCTCTATTAATGAATAATAATTAACATCTTTACAATTTTTTATTAAGTTTTTGCAATATAAACAAATGTTTCATACTTTAATCTTAAACTTATTTATACCAAATAATATGCCTATACAAAATTTAAGTGTAAAAATGCTTCTTATACAATAGAACATATGAGATGATATTTTGTAAAATTATGGATGGGTAATGCAACTAACATTATATAACCATTTATTTCAAAATGAAAATATAAAAGAATATGAAATGAATTGAAAGTTTGTGCCAAATTATTTTACATTTATAAACACATGTACACTGTGTAAGAAAAATAAAAATATTATTGTGTTAAATACATAATGTTTATAATTAGAATTTATAATAAAATTATTGTTTATTGTTCTAAATTAATTATTTTATTATTTTCACTAGACAAGACAGCTAAACGATTGTTAGAGAAACAAAATTTCATTTCAAGTGGCTGTCCAATAATTGACAAAATTTTAGGAGGTGGTTTTTGTAAACAAGGAATTACACAAATATATGGTCAAGCTGGAACTGGCAAATCTCAAATAGCTCTCCAATTATGCTTAAGTGTTCAACAGATTCAAAACCAAGATGGATATTCATATGGTATATAAATGTAAAATTTAATAAAACTTTGAGTTTTAGAAACAAAAATACTATATATACTTATTTCCTAAACATTTTTATATAAAAGTATTAATAGTAATGTTTATATCAAAGTTTATAAAATAAAATAATTTGTTAACTTGAAAAATGTTATTTAATGAAACAATAAAAAGGAATGTATAATAACTACTCAATTAAAAATTATTTACTAAAACATAATAAAGTGAACAAACATATAAACTAATATGTCGCAATCCATTTAGTGTTTATATTTTTGTATGTTAACGGTGTATGTATACAATTGTTTAAATAAACATAATTTAATATGTATACTACAAATGAAATATGTATTAATATAAGAATACATAAAATTGCTTTAGGAGCTGTATACATTTGCACAGAAGCTGCATTTCCAGTTAGACGATTACAACTAATGCTATCAAAGTCAGAATTATGTAAAAAATATTCTGTCAGCACTGATATAATTTTTGTGGAACATATTAGTTCTATGGTAATTACATCACAATAGTTAATATTTAACACACATAGTAAATTAAATTTAAATTAATAAATATTTAACAATGATTTAGGAGGAATTAGATACGTACTTAAGGAAAAAGCTTTGCATGCTTCTAAAAAATAGTAAAATAGGTGTAATTATAATTGATTCTATAGCTGCACCATTTACAGCAGAGTATGATGAAAACGATTTAAAAACTAGAGCAAATTGTCTAAGAAATATAGGTGTTCAATTACACAGTTTTTCTCGACAATATAATTTGTCTGTTATTTGTATAAATCAGGTAAAACTAAACCAACTTTTTTAATTAATCTATTTAATGAATTATGCAATTGTACTAAAATTAATTTAATATATCTAGGTCAGGGCTGATATGAATAATGCTGAATCTGAAATACCAGCTCTTGGAATATCTTGGGAGACTGCTATAACCAATTCAATTTACTTATTTAAAAGAAATGGAAAACGCTTCGCTCAAATAATGATATCTCCATATTTGCCTCGAAAAATTTTTGAATTTGAAATATATGATGCTGGAGTGAAAGGAGTCAAAGACTATTAATGATTTATTTGTGTTAATGATTTTCATAAATTTATATACATGGGTAACAGGTAATTAAATTTATCTGCTAAGTTAGCTTGCTAATATCAAGGAAAGCTGTATCATCAAGTGTACGAATACATTTTGTAGGCCTCCATTGGTTCTTGAAATCTGAACTTTCAAATGGATCACAAGTTTTTATGTCAAGATGTTCTATGTCGTTGTCTAAAATAAGCCTGAAACATAATTACATTTGAAATTTGAAATTTTATTATTATTATGACAGAATAAATATAATTTCATATTCTTATTACTTTATTGAGGAAACTTGTTTAATTGAATAAATAATAATTCTGTCTGTTAATTAAAATATTAAGATTATTTAAAGGATACAGTAGAATAAAAAATTGACAATCTGACCATGTCAAACATGTTTACCTGTATGAATGGAGGAATGTTCTGTGTGGCTCAATATCTGTTTTACAACTATAAGTATAATCCCCAATAATTGTGTGATTAATGTGTTCGCAGTGAACTCGTAACTGGTGACGTCTTCCTGTCTTTGGATACAGTAAAACTTTTGATGCAGGTTTTTCTGCTCTAAATCCTTGCTCTAATACTAACATCGCAGTAACTGATTTACGAGGCTTATGGCAAAAATTACTGTTGCTCGTACACATTTTCCTACTTCCATTTTGTTCTCGAATATCTTCCCCTAATTTATAACAAAATTTATGTTTTATTTATTAACTTATTTCTGATTCTTATAAATTCTCGCATGATTAGTTAGTTTTATTACTTTTGATTCAGTAATTAGTTTAATTAGCAAATATTAAAAAATCTACAGGAATCTCCATATATACAATATAAAATATATATATGAATATAATGAGATTTCAATTACATCAGAGTTTACACTATCTCATTTTCAAAAATATATTTAATTACTTCCATAATAATATATTTTTGAATATTGTTTTTCCAATGTAGACTTACCAATTGGGATAGATATAACCAACTGTGGTTCCTCAATATGACCATGGACTAATGCCAAGTAATACTTCCTGACTTTACGATTTTCAAAAGCAGTGGATGCTGCTTTTGCCGATTGTTTATGCAAAGCTATACAAATAACTCCACTTGTCACATAATCCAATCTGTGTACAAAATGAAATTCGTGTTTCAAATTTGGATTAATTAATTCTGGAAACATTTTCCTTATTTCTTCTTGAAGGCTATGCTTAAATAAAATTTTTATTTATTAATAAACAATAACTGAGACACTCTAATATATTACTGTAGTATAAAAATGGTTTTCAATATTATAAGTTTGACCAATTAAAAAATATTAAGAATTCTACATTTTTGTTACTCTAAGTCCTTAATTAATTTTGATATAAAAATATAAAAAATATAAAAAAAGAATTGGATTATATAATTTTAGTATATCCTACACAAATATAAAACATTTAAAATATCTTCAAAATATAATAAACTATTGAAATTAAGAATTTTTTGCTAATATACTTAATGCAGTCGTATGACAGGGAATAATTACCTTAACTTCTGGATCATTACTATTTATTACCATGTCATAAGGTTTGTCTACAACTAAAAAATGCTTGCTACGGTGTAAAACTTTCATACTATTAGTATTTGTCATTTTTTTTAATAAAGTTAATATATTAAATATGATAAAGGAGAAAGTTATACACGAAGACACTGTTGATTTACTGTGTGCCATGTGAACTCAGTATTTGATAATTTTTAACTATGTATATTGTACACGCCATATAAAAAACATCTGCCATTTACATTATACTCTTCACAAGGCGGTAAAATTCAAATCAAGAATGCTTTAATAAATGCCATCAGCAAATGATCAAAAAATTATTTATTTTAAATGATATATCTATAGTTATTATCAGATAAGTTTATTATTATAGTTATATAAATTAAAATTTTCAATCCTAAATTAACGAAAAATGCAGTTATATTTTATTAGTCTTTACATAATTTAACCTTTATAAAAAATAAATTCATACTTTCAATCTTTTTATTTAATTGCATAGTATTATATGTATATAAAATATCGTAACTTCAGAATAGTAGTACATATTTATGATTATAATTTTACAATTTTCACTTGATTTTTCATCCTTTTTTCAGTGTAAATAAAACAAATACTCAATAATTAATAGACAAATACTTTATTTATCATTTTTTTTTATTATTCTGTATCTTATTTTAAGATGTTAATTAAACAGACTACAATCTTAATCCTGAAAGGGCACAAAATATTGATTGTAAAAATGTTGTTCGCTTAAGGTCACACTTCTCAAGATGAATTTTTTTTTATTTTCTCGTGATATTATATAAGTATATTTTATAAAGTTTGTTTATAGATTAAAAATGCTTGTTAACAATGTTTTAAATATTATAGTTTTACATCTTTGAAACAGTCGTTAATCCAAGCAAAAATAAACATTGTTCCAAAATCTTAGCAGTTACTTCTGTCAGTAAAATACGACCCATGTTAATTTCAACTATTTCTCCAGTTTTGTTTTTCATAACGCAATAGCAGTTGTCATAAAATTCTGTAAATGCGCAGGAGATTTCGTAACAAAATTCGCACAGTTGATGTAAATAGAAATCTTTGGTAATTCTAGTCAATACATCTGGGAATTTTAATAGTACTTTGGCAAGTTTCCATTCTTTTTCATGATCCAAAGAAATCTCAGTATTTTCCATAGCAGCTTTCATCTGTTCTGCATTAATGTTTGCAGTTCTGGCGATTGAACGAATCCTTGTTAAACTGTAAAGTAGATACACTGCAGTGTTGCCTTTATCTTCGAGCATTTTATCAAATGAAAAGACATATTCATTATTTCTATTGTGACTCAAGTCAGCATATTTAATGCATCCATAAGCAACTGATTCTTGCGCAATCTTTAACTCTTCTGGAGTTAAAACTTTATCTCGTTCCTTTTCCTTTAATTTTTGTCCAGCACGGTTTAATCCTGTTGAAAAAAAAATTATTATTTTAAAATTAATTTAGATTTATACAGTAATTTTAAATCTTATGACTTTGGAAAGCTAATATCAATTAATCTTATGACATTTGTGATATATGTAAGGTACTATTCTTGATTTGTATTATTGTCTTATCTTTGTTGATTATTATTAACTTATCTTGTCTTGTCTTTCATCTATGTATCTAAAATTTACACTGGACAACAAATCGGCAATTTTTGATATTTAAATGAAAATCAGTAACAAAATATCATAAGAAAGAAATAATGTTAATACACGTTGAAAAATAAATTTTAATAAATATTATTTAAATTAATTTATCATATTTACCTTCATCCAATAGATCAATAAGTTTGACAGTGTCACCAGATCTAGTTTTGAATTTCTTTTTATCTTCTCCTAGAACAACGCCAAAAGTTACATGGTCCACTCTTACTCTTGGAGTTAAAAATCCTGCGCGCCTTGCACATGTGAATAGAGATTGGAAATGCACAGCTTGACCAGCATCAGTTACATAAATTATCTAAAAAAAATGTTTAGTAATTATTATTATTATTTTTATGGATATTAATTTATCATTTTATCAATAAAGGTTAAAAGATACAGAAGTAAAGCATAATGTTCAATTATATACAACATTTTTTTACCGCAATAGATAACAAAATATTTTGAATATACAAAAATTGTTAACACCACAATATAGCACAATTTATTTACCCAATCAGCTGCTTCTTCTTCTATGCGTTGCTTTAGAGCTGCTAAATCAGATGTATCATAAGTGAAACCCCCATCTGTTTTAACAATAGTCATGGGTACGCCCACACCTGGTTCTTCACCCCACATTATCTTTCTTCCATCATCATCCTCAAGGAGATTCTTAACATTTAAATGAGACACCAACTTTTCCATATATTTTTGGTAAAATGACTCTCCTCTTTCAATTAATCTGATATTTAATCGCGAATACAATTTTTCAAATTCTGTCAGAAAAGCAAACAGACGTTTATTGTAATAGGAATAATGTTTACTTGTTTTCAAAAGATAATATGTTTGTTTACCTACCTTGTCTTGAAACATCACAAATCATTTGCCATGCTTTTATCATTACAGGGTCAAAAGATTGTAAAGCAACAACGCAATTATAGGCACGTTGTTTAAAATCTGTATCATTATCAAACCTAGTTTTTGATTCTTTGTAGAAACTCTGAAAATGATTAATAATTGAATATTGTTTTGTAAATTTGTTATCAACTATAATTAGTGATGTAATATTAAAGAATTTAATTTTATTATAATGAAATGTACAGTTACAAAATAAGATCATTTTCATATTATGATTTAAAATTTAATACTAGAGTAACAAATATAATAAAATAGGTCAAGGTTATATCAAAAAAGTATTACTTCCACTTGATTGAAATTTTTTGTGTTCACATACATGCAAAAGATAGGAATTATTTACCTGTAAATCTGAAATATTTGGAGATATTGTCTGATAATCTGGAAATCTATCTTGTAAATGAGCTATAAGCATCCCAAATGGTGTGCCCCAGTCACCAATATGGTTTAATCGCAAAACATCGTGTCCAAGATATTCCAAAATTCTTGATATACTTTCACCAATGATAGTTGACCGAAGGTGACCAACGTGCATTTCCTTTGCAATATTTGGACTCGAAAAGTCGACAATAACCTTCTTTTTAATAACATGTGGAGGCTGTATTTTGCTTGTTTTCAATACAGTTTTTAAATTAGTTTGTGCAAATTTGCGTTTTAAGAAAATATTTATAAAGCCATTAGGTGCCACCTCAATTTTTTCAATCATAGGTGATGATGGAATCAATTGAACTATTTGATTAGCTATTTCTCGAGGAGAAATTTTACGTTCTGAAAAATACAGTTTCAATTACAGTATATAATGTGATATAATTTAATACAATAAATAAAATATACACATTTTATCCATGCAAATTAATTATTTTTATCATAATAAAAGTATTTAATTCCACTTAATAATAAAATATTTGAGTTTTAAGGAGTGATACATTGAATTTCAATTTAATCTGATAACATCTTCCAGTAACTTTATTTACACAATTATTTTAATATATTCTTGTGCATTCAAAGATCAAATATTTAATTAACCTTAAGTGATAAAAATGTATTTAATGTAAATATTACTTGACATAATATATTTTTATGAATTAATTATCTACAGCTAATTAAAAAATACGATAAAAGTAAATATAAAAAGTATCATTTAATGAGAGATTATGAAGTGTAATTTTATATGAATTGTATTATCAATGTTAAAATAAAATTAAAGAATTTTTTTTCAATTTTTTTATTTAAATTTTCAAGATTTTTTTTATTTAGTATATCTAATAAATTAATGATACTAAATAGTATAATATTAGAATTCAACCTAATTATATTTTTAAATTAATTAATAATAATTATAAAATTATCAGATTATTATAATAATATCAGATATCACTAATAATACCTTTTGTGCTTATCAACTTGCATAAGGGCATAGCACTGTTGCACTGATAATCACCAAATTTAGCATTTGTGGCAACAGCAATCTCTATTGGTGGATGAGTTAGATGTGGATATGCTTTCTGAATGGCAGATCCCAATAAGCTTTCCAGAGATTCATTTATACTAGACATTCTATCTTCAGTGCAAGTCATAGCATATTCTTTTAACTGATAACTTTCAAGGGCCTACAAAATATATGCAATATTTATCATAGTTTTTAAAGTACATTACATCAGTGATTTTTTTCCAAATTAAATATAAGAGTAGAAGCACTACTTCCTTATAAGCAAATAATAGCCCAGGGATATTATATGAAAATTACTTACAAATTAAAATAATAGGTTTAGATTATTATTTTATATTTAACAATATTAAATATTATTTATATATAATTAATATAATAAATAAATAGCACTGCTGTTTGACCTTAAACCACATATTTATGGTAAATAAGTAATTAAAATATATATACATATATATTATTAAATTCTAGAAAATCATTAGCAAATACAGTAAACATAGAAAAGTAATATTACTGCAAACTTCATTTATAGTTGAAACAATTATAAAAATAAGAAATTTGAATTAAAGCTTTATATAAAGTAACCTTTAAAATGTGTTAAATAATTCTATTCAAATATAATTAGTGCTTATCATTATCATTTGTATTAGTTATATCACAAAAAAACAATATAAAAATAAATGCTTAAAAGTTATACTTCTATCTTAAGGTGAAATGTCAGTGCTATATTCACGGAATCAGTGTCTTATTATTTATAATTGTTTAAACGACAAGATTTAAAAATCGGCCAACGTACGTCCATCCTATGGCATTGGGAGAATATTATTCACTACCTAAAATTATTTATACTTTTCAAATACAACGTAACTTTTGGAAATAGACTTTTTAAAAATTCAAAAACTTAGAAAACTCATTTCCAAAAGTTACGTCGTATTTGAAAAGCATAAATAATTTTAGGTAGTGAATAATATTCTTCCAATGCCATAGGATGGACGTGCGTTGGCCGATTTTTAAATTTTGTCGTTTAAACAATTATAAATAAAAAGACACTGATTCCGTGAATATAGCACTGACATTTCACCTTAATAATGTTTTTATGCATACATAATGAAGGAAGTTACAAAATGTAATTATGAATCCATATTTTAATAACTATAAAAATTATATTGTAATTATATTTAAATATTTTCACAAATTCTAAAAAAAAAAAAAACAAACAATTACCCTATTCTGAATTCCCACTCTGTATTTCAGTTTTGTATTTTCTTCTTTCAGTTTTTCAAGTTGTTGGTTTTGAAATTTGTGTATGTCTTCGATGCTTTTCTTTAATTGCTCTATCTCTTCTTCCTGAAAATAGTGCATTCAATAATATAACCTCAAATACCGGATTGCAATATGATTATATTAAACGAATGTTAGTACATTTAAATTAAAAATATAATTTTATTTACCGCTTTAATAGCTCGATCTTTGAAAGCATTTAAATCTAAGGAAGACATTCTAGTTGAATTTTACAGTAAATAAATTATATATGGTCTTTATCCCAATGGTAAAAAAGAACCAGTGTGTGCACTAAATACAGCAAGGTTGCCGGCTAACGTGGTACAAAAGATCCCGCCGATCCGCCTGCAAAATTAATAAAAGATCCAAATTTAAGATAGGGAAGTCATGAATCATGTCCATTTCCCTGTATCTACCTTAAGGTGATGTTTAAGGTCTGCTGTCACGGAGTTGGTGTCTTTTATAATCAAAATTTTATTATTTAATATTTTATGATACACAGACCAGAGCGCCATTCTGGGGACACAGGAGTATGATTTGGTTCAAAAAAATATATACACTGATGAATATTCTCAAAGAATAATGATTTTTACGATTTTTTTGTCGTCTGCTTGAAAGGAAGCAGTAGAAATCACTATTCTTTGTAAATATCCATCGGTGCATATATTTTTGCGAAGCAAATTATACTCCCGTGTCCACAGAATAGCGCTCTGGTCCGTATATCGTAAAATATAAATTAATTATATTTTCATTTCAAAATACACTAACTCCGTGACAACAGACCTTAAACATCACCTTAAGGTGAAATATCAGCGCTATATTCACGGATTCAGTGTCTTTTTATTTATAATTGTTTAAACGAGAATAATTAAAAATCGGCCAAAATACGTTAATTCTATGGCATTGGGAGAATATTATTCGGT
>JABFPN010007141.1:0-10660 GCA_022817305.1 Leptoteleia sp. ZL-2020
CTCAAGTTCAAATCCCAAATGGTGCAAAATTTCTTTCAATAAATAAATTCAAATGGTATCTTAACTAAAAATTACTTAACTGTATGTTAATAGAATTTCACAAATTGAAGAAAAATTATTTTTTTTTATTCTAGTAAAACAGTACTGAATCGGTTGTTAGCCAGTACTGAATCTGTACTGTCCCAGTCCCGGCAAACCACAGATTCTGTCGTATTTCAGCGTTCAATCGGTACAGAACCAGTTGTTAGCCAGTACTGAATCTGTACTGGTTAACAACTGGGCCATAGTACGGCCAACGTTATCATCCCAGTACTGTGCCAGTACTGGCGGACAACAGAATCTGTACAGCTGCCAGTACAGGCAGTACGGCCGCCAGTACTGGGCCAGTGCTGGGCCGTATTGTAATTTCCACATGGGGTTCAACTTACATTTTGCATTTTTAAAAAGTTTCATTTTTAAGTTCTATCATTTAAGGAATTCACGCTAAACACCTATTAGATAATGTGTCGTTATTAAGGAAGAGGAAACTATACCTTAGTCGTGTCCGAATAATTACCGTAGCTTAATCCATAGCATTAGAATGCCATAGAGTTTGCCACAGATAACCACAAGTTTTGTCGCGATTGCTGCAAATTTTATAGATTTTACATATAGTAAAGTTAAAAACGCGAAGGCGCATATTCAGCCGGTATGGGTGAACTATGGGATTTGGTCTAAAGCCACAATTATGGCATAAAGAGTTGGAAAGGGGAAGGGCGTGCTGTTGCATTCCTCTCTTTCGGCATTTTAATTACAAATGCGAGTTGAAAAGTTTGCGACATAAAGATGGACATAAAATAAGACGATTATCTTAGCAGTGCATGCTGTATAAGTTACTTTATTAAAATTGATATGAATGGGAAGCTGCGCAAGTCTTGCTATTTATAGTAAAAGTGTGAGTTTTATTGAGTTGTAACATTTCGTCTTCTTTCCGTTTTCTTTCGATTTTTATTCACCTTAAAAGTGGAACATGCTGCAAATTTGGATTACTCACCGAAATCTATCTCTTACACGCAGAAAATAATTCACTGAAAATTCATAATATTTTGAAAGCAGAATTACTATACTATACATCAACGTTGACGTAAACGTGATGTCTTTTTAAATGTGTATTGTAGTATTGTAAAATTTATAAGTGATACATAACAATATATTTGTGAAGGAGCAGATGTGCCGTGAACTAAATCCAACTCATTTTTTATTTCCTTTGCTGTTAAGGCTTTTATATGAAAATGTTTAATAACAGATCTCAACTCAATTTTCTCCATTTTTATGAACAAACAAACGTTTTTTTATTTCACTGCACGAGAAAAATACAACAACTCAACCAATCTGACTGAAACTTCACAGCATACTTAGATGGTAGTGCTGCTGCATGAAAACGGACCGTTTACAGTACTAGTGGCGCTATACGCTGCATTTTCTAAGGACTTATTGACCCACCCTCGTATATTTGCATAATAGAGATAATGAAACAAACTCACATGATACAACATTCGCTCATTTCATTTTAAGAATAAATTCCTAATAACAACCTAACTTTAACGCAGAAATGCATGAGATGAACCTCTTATTGAAAGTTATCGGAGGAACAATACAAAACGCCATTAATGAACAGAGGTAATCTTAAGCGCAACGCAGATTACAATATGATATCTATGTTCGATATAGCATTTATACATTGCTAACTAAAAAACATTGATACTCGTGGGTTATGTTTACAAAAGCGTTACCACCTATGGTTGTGAAATTGCACTACATTTGAATATGAATATTATGAGTATCTGAAAATATTTTAGAATACACAATAAATATATATGTATGTACAAAGTTGTAGACAAAACTTATAATGAAAAAACACATTCTTAATGACCTATCTTGATCGCTTAGAACAAATATTTTTATATTAATTTTAACCAGTAATTGTAAGTATGCGACTTCTTATTGACATTGATGAAAATATATATTTGTTAAATATAAAAATATATGCTTCGTTTATGTAAAATGGCATGTTAATATTTTAGTTATACTTTTCTATGTTTTCTGTACAATACAAAACTTGCAATAAAGCAAACGTTTGAAATCCAATTTAAACTTACTATTTGTATTTCTCTTGAAATTAACCAATTAAAACAATTTTTGAGATTAAGACATTAAATGCTTAATAAAATCAATAAAAATGTTTAATTATATAATGCATAATAAGGGATTTTTATACATTTACTTTACGTTTAATATTATAAGTAAAGAGTAAAACGTATCTTGGATTATTTTATTGCAAAATACGTTCACTGACATCTCAAAATTTATTAACTATTCAATTTTATATGTGTTATATAAATTTGTTGCTCTTTATATGTATATATGTTGAAAATTTTATTATTTTAATACAAATAAAGTGCATAAAATAACTTCCCTTTGAATATATCATAATAATTCACTATGAAGTCATTTTACTGTGTTATAAATATGATATGTGATTTTACTGCAATCGGCCTCGTATATCTTAAGTGCTTCATTTAATTTATTAAATGTTTTATATAAGGTTACAAAAAGTTGTTTCAGTGCAATAATAATTAAATTCTTTATTAAACAATATATATTCTTTTATACTACATATACTTTTCAAAAAATTCTAATCTAAAAATACCTAAACGCAAAAAAATTTTGGAATAAAATTTGTTTGTTTGTTGTATGGTTTTTGGCGGCGACTATTCGAGTCACCTCACGCCATTAATTTATAATATGCCTAGTAAAAATCAAACATATATGGTCATATATGGATTAAGAAAAAACATATATGGTCATATATGGATTAAGAAAAAACATATATGGTCATATATGGATTAAGAAAAAACATATATGTTCATATATGGATCATATAGGATAACGAAAAAATTTTTTTCGTAATCCATATATGAATATATATGTTTTTTCTTAATCCGTATATGAACATATATGTTTTTTTCGTAATCCATATATGAACATATATGTTTTCCTTAATCCATATATGACCATATATGTTTTTTCTTAATCCATATATGAACATATATGTTTGATTTTTACTAGGGATGTATTTCACTTTTAATTTTTAACGTCCAAGAACTTTCGGGACAAATAACCTCACTTTTAAATGCATCCCAATTGGAATCCTCAAAACAGGTGGAGAGGAAAAAGGAAGGAACGTGATTATAGGAAAGGTAGGAAAAAGGGAAATCCAATTAGGGGTGCAATAACTGGGCAGATGGAAGCCACCAAGCCGCTGATTTTAGTAGATACCAGGGTGACCACGAGGAGGTAATCAGTCGGACACTCTACCCCGGAATAAAATTTGCTAGGAGCAGTTGACGTAAAACATTTTGGTTTCCTAGTATCCGAGAAACTACACAAAACAATTGAAAACTTATATTGCAGCATTAGGTTTTCACTAAACTTACGATGTATTATTAGTCAAAATTTACAGTTTTGAATAAGGTTTCATCGTAACTTCACGATATTTTCGGAGAACCATTAAATGCAATTGAATTATAAATACTTCTCACTATACAAATACAACGAATAACAATCAACAATTAACCCTTAGAGGACCGGGATACGCCATATGGCGCAAGGTCACTGATCTCCAAACATTTGACATTTATTCTGTCCTTTGATATATGCTTCAGATCACTTTTCTATAGGAAAAACGATTTTTTAAAATTTCTCAAATGCCGGTCCTCTAAGGGTTAAACACAATTAATTTGTGCATATATTTTGTTCGTCTTGTATAGATTGTTGTCATTTTTCGGATGTTGGGTTGGTATTTTAGTAAATTAACAGTCGAAAGTGTACAAGATTTATACAATCCCTAATAGCAAGAAATATTCCAGAATATTCAGAAAATATTTGTCGAAAATATTCCTATGACCGACTCCAGAAGTATTTATGTTACATTTCTGGAATATTAGAAAACACAAATCACCCAAGAATATACCAAAAATGTTTCTGAACATTAGACTTTATTTTGTTTCCTTTATATTATATTATTTCTTTTTTATTTTATTTGTTTACTAATACTTTGATACTTTCCAAGTAATAATGATCTACGAAATAATTGGATGCCAGTGTTATTATATAAGGTACAGTAAATCTTGTTCCAAATTTTTTCCGTGTGTATGGTACATTTTTGGGTTATTACAAAAACTTTAATTTGCCAAGAGTATCTTAAAAATATTTATGGAATCGGACATTGGCCTATTTATTTGATATATTTCAGATCACCTTATGAAATCTATGTTATGTACTATGATTATCATACTACCTTGTGAAATGAACACAATACCTAAATGCTTCTGATGAAAGGATTATTCTGGTCGCTGTTTTTACACAAATTACGATGAATAAATTGTTATCGATAATCTTGAACGCGCTATTTACATTTTGTCAACTATATGTCTTTTTTTTCCGTGTATGATGCCAGTCTAGTAAATTTTTTATGAAAAGTTGATATTTTCCTTGAAATTGAAATACTTGGAAAATGTATCGGTGATTTTGCCCACTTTTTATATATTAGATTACAAAAACATCCAACAAATGGCCGTTAATTTAGTTAATAAGTAAAAAAAGAAAAAAAAACGGAAAGAAGGAAAGAAGGAAAGAAGTGGAAAAGGAAAATGTGTCGAGAGGAACCTTTGGTAGGTTAACGAGGAATTAGTGGCAGCAGTTTTTTAATTAAATGAAATCCAATTTAAGGTGGAAGGCGAAAATTAGAATTTACGTTACACTTGACAAATGACATTAATTTTGAAAAAAAAAAGTTAAAGCACGCGGAGCCAGGCGCTTCGACGAGTCGCGAGGGGTTAATTGGCATATAAACAAAACGGGCGAAATCAGTGCGGGCGCAGGTGGTACTTGGCAGGTGCTTCGTTGGTTAACGATGCGCCCAAACGCTTTGGTAGCCGAAGCTCCGCTTCCTGTACGCATGTCATAAACCACCGCGCGGTTAAGTCGGCGTTAGAAATGCGACTAATTAATTAGTTTGCGTGCCGTGGCGTCATTGCGCACGCGTTCAACGCATATCACATATCTGTGCACATTTATACACATATGCCGGCATTAATGAAGATAAAGGGCCTGGTTTCTTCTTTCTTTCATTTCCTCCTTGATAAACGAGATAAGCGCCAGTTACTCGTTTGCGCAAGTCTAAGATAAATTAGGATACAATCTACGAAATAGCGCTTCGTTCAATCGAAAAATTATGCCGCGCTAATGAAATTATTATTACACGCGTAATTACAGTCTTACAAATCGTCTATGATTAATAACGTATCGTAACTTCCTGGCCTAGCGCGGGAATGCGATGTTTATCTTAAAAATTCTGCCAACAATGGGCAACGTTTGGCAGTTTTTGTGCTTTTCTCTTGCCTTCTCATGATCTTCCCTCATTCAACGCAATATCGGCGTTTTCAATTACAGAATGGTTACGTCGTATTACATTTCGAAGCAACTCGTATACGTTCAATTCAAGTTGGAAAAAATGCATTATCCAACATTGCATTTAATTTATGTATTAAATTTATTCAGTTGAGAGAAATAAATTGAATGATCAACAAAAGGAACGATTTACGGGGAAGTTTTTCATGTACAAAATAAGTCAACAAGAAATAATCCTAAAGTTCTTCGAGTAGACTCATTTTTCCCGGTACGTCATCAAACTACAAACAGTAAATGTTCGCGAAGGGCGAGAAAACTTTGCACTATAACAGATATTACTTTATTTTTGAATTAACGGTCAACGTATACAATTTACTTCGACGTGGCTTCTCTTCCGACGGCTGAATTGAGACTGTCAACGTACCGCTGATGAGAAGCGATTTTAACATTCAAAATAAATACTTCCAGAATTATCACGTTACATAAACTGTTTTATTTTCTTGCAATAATGCCATCGTCACACAAGCATTGCAAATTTGTTGAATAAAAATTTGGCGTATCCATGAACCTGGGTACATCGTCGCGAATCGTGGCAATCGTAATAGGATGTAAAAAGTTTGCGGGGTCGGTTAAAATTGAACCCTTCAACGTGACGAAAAAGGGAGTTATTTGTTATTTATTGGATTTGGCGATTGCGCCGGCCCGACTGGTGCGCGGTTTTGCATGCGTCGTGCCCTCGGCCTCTGGCATCGTCGCGCTCGTAGCATTTGATCCGCGCGAGAGCGTGCGCGCGGCGTGCAGCGCGCGGCGTTGCCATGCCTCGAGTACGCACCAAATATTTGACGCTAACCATCGGTGAAACACGCTCCCCGCGGGGTTACTAGCCGACTCGAAAACATCGACGCCTCCTGTTATTTGCATTCCCCTAGCAGCCACCGCGATGTCATTGTCTTTCCCCTCTCCGGTCCCGCGGCGCCCTTCCCGCCCGTCACATCTCCCTACCGCCTTTTTGTTTTTTTTCGCCTTTCGGACAACGACTGTGCGCCCCCCCCCCCCCACGCCCTTTCACTCACTCTCTCACTCTCTCTCACTCTCTCTCTCTCTCGCTCTCGCTCTCTCTCTCTCTTAACCGCTCCCTTCTTTCTTTCTCCTTTGCATCTTGACTATCTGGGTGCCTGCGCGCTAACCGGCGAACACGAGGAATCTCACCTCTTCGAAGGGCCCGCTCCTTTACGCGGGAATTATCCGACTCGAGTAACTCTCTTGGCATACGTGCTCTTCAAACAATTCATCGAAAAAACCGTCGTATTCGTTTCCTTCGTAGGAAAATGTTCATTTGCAGCCTTTCCAACGAGAAGTTTGATCGAATGAAAATAAAGATGTTGCCTAAGCTGATGCTCACTTCGTATACCGAAGAAATATGCCCTAATAGCGCATAATATTTATATTATATTTTATAAATAATTTTTTTAAATAAAAATATGCTCTAAATATTCAAATGTCTGCACGATTATATTTTTGTAATATCTTATGAATATTTTGAAATTATTATGTAATATTTCACATAATATAGTGTAATATTATTATACAATATTATAAAATATTATATAGATATGTTGAAATATGAATGGAATATAACAGGAATATTATACGATGGACATTTTAATGTAACTGAAGAGTGAAACGTTTTTCGAACGAAAGTGAACCGAAAAAACAAAGAAAATATCAACTTTTGCAAATATTGTTTATTACAGCTATAAATATATGACACTCTTTAGAAGGTTGAAAATATGTAAACTATAAACACTTTTCAAACTTTTCCTCGTTTTCTCGTTTCACGTTCGTTCGAAAAACGTTTCAAACTTTAGTCATATGATATTCTAATATGTTCCGTAAATATTTTACGGATTTTGAAGAAATTGAAATAGTATCTGGCGACCGAGTCGTATAGCTTATTTTTCAACATTGATAAATTATGTTTTACCACAGTTATAATAGAACAAAATTTAATGTTGAACAATTTGTTCAATATCCAAGTATGTTTTTTTTCGACCGTATGCTTTTGTACAATAGACAAAGTTTTTGGGTGGTAAAATAATTACACTTTTACAGTATATATAATTATTGTCGATGATGTTTCGACCTTTATTGCACGGAGAGAAAAAAATATCAATTTTTAATGAAAAGTTTACTACTTTGGCATTATACTTACAGAACACCATTATATGAAAAACTAGTTCATTAAAATTTGTTAATTTAGTTTAATAAAAATAGTAATTCTATGCAGTTTCATATAATTTAACAATCTGTTTATTAAATTTTAGTAAACTGTTCAATAATTGGTTTATGAACAACATAGGCAATGGGCTAGCGACACTGATGAATAGCGACATCCAACGGAAAAAAACATAAAATAAAATGTTTGCCAAAAATTAGAATTAAGTTTGTTAAAATTTGCAATCCCTGGTTTCTTAATTTTTAATATTCTTTTCTCTCCGTGTGGGGTCATTTTCAAAATCTACAAATTTAATAAATAAATGTTAGCATAATAAGAAGTTTAACAAGTAATTAAATAAAAGATGGATGTGATAATGAGATCAAGAAAGAATACAAGAAGTAATATAATTCTCAAGTAGTATTTGTTCTATTATTACCTTTCTGAAATTATTTATCTTATGAAGCACAATAGTTGTAGTCGCATTTTGATAAATGGTTGTCAATAACTTTAAGAATATATATAAAAACTAATGTGGTTAATTAGCAGAATTTTTCTCAACTGTATTTGACTCAAAGGCTTTTATGTATATATGGTGTTCTATTATTGTTAGTGTACTTATTATGTTACACAACAGCGTTTATGATGTTACAAGTATGTTTTTAAATTGTATGAAGTGTACACGGAGAGAAAAGATTAATAAAATTTACTGACATTCTTAGTAAACTGGTTATATATTGGCAAAACTTGAAAAATTACTACCTTAAGTTAGTAAAACGTATCAATTTGTTGAAAATGATTCTTAGAAAGTTGACACTTTTTACTAACTTAGGATAGTAATTTTTCAGTTCTTGCAAATATATGACCAGTTTACCAACAATGTCAGTAATTTTTATTAATCTTTTCTCTCCGTGTATGGTTTATGTGATGATTTTGTCATCAATTATATTTAATTTTTCAGTATCTTTTTGAACATTAAGTGCATTGTTTTTATTGTGTTTGATGTGCAACATCTCTGATACATTTCTCTTGTGGTATTGTTTTTCTATATCTAACATTTTAATTTTGTTCCATTTCATGTTATGTCCAGTATTTATAATATGTTTTGTTATTACATTGTGTTTGTCTGGTTCTAATTTAATATTGGTTTTATGTTCTTTAATCTTTTTTTCTATTTGTTCAATATTTTTTCAATACTAAAAGAGGATCGGATGTTGAAAAACCGTTGCATTAGATTTTGTAATAAAATATGTAATAATATACACGGAGAGAAAAGTTCAATAAAAATTATTGGCATTGTTAGTAAACGGGTTATACAGTTGCGAAAACTGAAAAGTACTATCTTAAGTTAGTAAAACGTGTTAGTTTGCCAATAATAGTTGTCAACATGCAGATTCTTTTTACTAACTTAAGATAGTAATTTTTTAGTTCTAACAGGTGTATGGTCCGTTTACTAATAATGTCAGTAATTTTTATTAATTTTTTCTCTCCGTGTATGTAAATATTTAAATTAATATATTTATCTCATTGTATTATTCGTTTTATTCCATTAAAACTATTATATTATTAATAAATATGAAAATAGCATTTTGGGACCATTTTCCATATATTGATTTTTAAAAAATAATTCTGGGGCGGGGCAGAGCCTATATATACAGCCGATAATTTCAAATTAGGTAATTTTAAATAAGAACAATTCTGTAAAAATATTTTGTCTAATAACCATGTTTTATGAAAATGATAATTTTATTTTCTATTGTTTTCAGTTTAATGAAATTTTTTCTGTTGTTAATGAAAGAAAAAAAAATATTTCTTAAATAATCCAGAATTGGTTTATATAGGCACAAAATTATTTTCTAAATTTTGCCAGGTTCGATTTAACTTCGGTTGACTACACGGAAAAAAAATAGCTGAATCAGCCATACAAATTTATCTAATCGTCAACACAGTGAAATCCAAGTATTTTTCGTTGACATATTGAGGTTATGTTCAGTCCCTCTTAGATAAGTGTATGATTGAGTCAACCATACAGTTTATGTAACGTTCAAATATTCATTTTTGTCGATTTACTATCTAGGTGCTTTTACGAATAGAATAAATTCTTAATAAATTAGGTAAAAATAGGCAAATAAACTCATTTACCTACCAAAGCCAATACTTTTTTTGTGTACTGTAGAAAACCATGTTAGGATCGATACTGGCCTAAAACTAATAAATAGTAATAAATAATAAAATTTTAATTTTAATTTCTATTTTTTATTCTTTTTTCAATTAATAACACAAGAAATTCGATTAAATAAAAAATAATTGAAAATTATTATTTATCTTAGAAATGAATTCCATTTTTGGAGCAGTACTGGTCCGGCAGCCAGATCATATAAGGAAATAAAAAATTCAAATATGTACATATATGTTTTTCCTTAATCCATATACGGCCATTTATGATTCATATATGGCAATAATTGATTTCCATGTAAGAAAATTATTAGTTGTATATATATGGTTAGAATATTATGTTAATTGTAAATAATACTAATTATTTATGTTGTTTTTTTCAGGTAAGTCATCATTATCTTTCTGCTTCTACACAGATCTGCAGATTTTTACAGTAAGTTGTTAAAATGATTTTAAATTACCCAATAGGAAATTGTCAGTATTGGCCAAATGTCAATACTGGTCCGATTCTGGTCCTATATAGATACCAGACTGTGGTAAACAAAAATTTAGAAAACAATTTTGCGGCAGTAAAATACCAGCTCGACGTTAATTATGAAGTTTATGTTATGCCTTTTTTACAGTTTTAATTAAATTTCAATTTCATTTGATATTTGTATTCTTTTATTCAATTAATGACAGAAGAAATTCGATTAACCCATTCCCGTTGATTCGTTGTTAAAATGAGATTTATTAATATGTGTGTGTGCGCCAATGCTGTCGCGGAGAGGTGACGTGACTCACGAGCTCGCCCAATCCACATACAGTCCTTACTGAATA
>JABFPN010007142.1:0-10660 GCA_022817305.1 Leptoteleia sp. ZL-2020
AATCCCCCCCCCCCCCCCGTCTCGTTCTGGCACTCGTCTCTCGGGGTGAACGTCCAGTCGGCGCGTACACTGGACGAACAAGTGAACTCGAGTCCCCATTCCTGGCATCGGCGGAAAGCTAAACTGTACACGACATCGTAGCTCACGCGAACTACGCATTTTACCTCTCGCCGATCGTCTTTATAGTCGCAACTCATATTTATGGTCGTTAAGTCCCTCCTTTTTTTTTTCTTCTTTCTCTTCTTCTTCCTCCCCTCCTGCACGCCAAGGACAGTGCATCGCAACGCCTAATTATCCATAGCTTCTTGTATAGATTGCGTCCGATAAATACGCGCCGAGTATGACGTGGATGGGTTGTTGGAAATGTCGGGTGATTTGGGGAAGGGTCCGTCAAGAGCCAGATCCTTTTTCTGTCCACGTGGATAAGTTCTAGGTTGTCAACGGGGTATCGTTAAATGTAATCTCCGATCGAGATATGTGTGGCTTCTTGTTTGAAATCGGTCTCCTGGAAATGAGCTTGAAAGATGGAGTTTTAAGTAAAGGGAATTATAATTCTTTAATCTTATTATCCGTGTTGGTTCTTGTTTCCCGCTGCTGTTCTGATAAGAGTTCCCTATGCAAAAAAAAACAATTTCTCGAATATTTTTGGTACAGCAATGTTAATGGTTTATTATCAGATAAGATTGTATCCAAAAAGGAGAGAAGCATTCATCTCTTAGGTAATTTAAATTACACTGCTTCTCGCTCATACTATTTAATGCATATATTTTCAGTTTATTGTGCAGAAGTTAATTTGCAAAAGGTACAATCAAAACAATCAAATAATGTGTTCATAAATTGATAAAAATACAATGAACAATCATATTTACGTCTTTTATGAATACATTTTATAAGTTTTGATTGTACTTTTGTAGATTTGTCCATTACGTCCTCAAAATACAAAAAAAAAAAAAAAAGATTATAATTTGTTCAACAAATTTTTCCTCACAGTGTACATGCAACTTATATTTGAATAACCAATTCACTCTCCTAGTTGAATTTAAATGGATACTTAAAATCCCAAAAGACTTCAACAAATGGAGTAATTCCTTGACTCCGAGAGACCCTTTCGAAAACAGAAATAAAAAAAAAACAGAAAAGAACAAAAATAAAACGGTGCATTAAAGAAGGCAACACGTAGGGCAATTTGCAACTCGCAAGGTGCATGTAAGCGCCGCGAAGTCGTTCTTACGGTGCGTCTGTTGGTTGCGTTAATGTCCCTGAGCGTCGTCGGTCTCAAGTTCAGTGCCACCTACAAACAGACGCAGGATCGTCTCGACTTCGTTGTGCCCCCACCAAGGCGCGGTGCCCCGTTAATGCCCTCGCGCAGTAATCCTTGCGTACCCCCACCGGCGATACAATGCAAAGACTCTCCCGTTCTTCGGGCGAGCTCAGGTAACACCACAGCCCCCGTTCACCCCCTTTCACCTTGGGGGCCCGGACCCTCCGACGCATCCAAGACCCGATATACAATGCCTTTGGATTTTCTTTGCTACTCGGATGCATCATTTTTTTCGTGCACTCGGCGTATCGCGCCGAGTCGTGTGTAGTACGCACACTACGGGAGCCAAGGGCACAAATGGTGCCAGCTTTCAGAGCCCAGATGTATTCACGGGTGCGGTCAGCATAATAGATTTGGACGCTGCCAGGGAATCACAATATAAGCGATGATTTATCTTCAAAGTTTAACAATTTTTCCGTACAAATCTTTACGTCGGGCCTAGACGGAGGAATATTTTCCGTAGCGACTTTGACAATTAACTAATAGAGGAGGGGAGGGGGGGGGTTGTTCAATTTAAAGGTTTTTGCAAACATTCCATTGAGTGATTTTAGAAGGGTGGGCTTTTAAATTGGGTGTAATTATCAGTTTGGTGTTGTTAATGTTTATAGACGTTTCCAAAAGGTTGAATTTAAATTATTATTTCAATGTTGAGAGGAAAGTGTTAATGAAAAGACAAGTAGGTACTGTAAAGGATTAATCGACCACCCATAAAATGTCCTTGTCGAGTTAGACTTTGTTCGGTGAGTTAGTTTGTATAGGAAAATGTCACCTTAACAAGAAGGTGTAATATTACATGATGGCACTTCGTCTGTGGGAAAGGATGACAGTACGGTGGCAACGCGAGAGTGCTATAAGATGAAGGATGTTACGTCGCTAACTAAATTAAATGCGAGAACTAATTTTTAGCGTTGATATTGAAGAATAATTTTATATACATATATAAAATTATACTTATTTTTTATTATAAATTTTAAATATTAAAAAAGCAATTTTATATTAAAATGATGGACACTTATTTGTACTTTTAATATTAAGAATCATTGAAATAATCGGAAACTTTGAAATCGATCGCAGCATAGAAATAAAAAGCAACGTATTCCAGAGTTATGCTCCTTTGAACCATCACACTTTTTTGCATTTCAACCTCTAAAGCGTTTAAGCAGAGATAATAAAGTTTCTGCAATCACCCAGTCAAATTGTTTCGCACTTGGCGGAGTAGTATCTTCGCATTACTTGGCAAAAAAAATTCAAGGGCCATGTGCGGTAGCAGTGTATCCCGTAACATATGTGTTCTTAGTGTTAGTTTTTATATTTAGCTTCTTCTCAAAGATTGCCTATGTGGTCTTACCAACAAAGCAAAACATATTCCAAAATCTTTTGTGTTTGGTTCTGATGGTCAAACTCGATTTTAGTTAATTAAATGGAAATTAATTACGTACCATTAATTACGTTTATGTTCAATATTTATGTAGATATTACAGTCTTATCATTTCGTTGTATTATTATCATGAGAAAATTGACATTTCTTTTAATCTTAGGTAAATCAGTTCTACTATTATATCATTGTCTTTTTGTAATTCCAACATCAATTTCAACATAAATTTACCATACACAACTTAACAAAGCAATTAATGCCGTAACGACAGAAACATTTATCTCCTTGCGATAAATCCTTTAATAGATCTTGCCATTAAAAATAATCAATTTCTTACGATTTGGTTCTCGTTCAAGTACTCCTCGACTTATTCATAAGCTCAACAGTTGCTTTTTTCAACAGCCACGATTACATATTTATGTGCCCATCAACAAGTAGCTCAACAGTTCGAAACACTCAATTACCTTAAGCCGTTGGAACGCGAACCGGCGATTATTTATTTAAGCGTCATTTTTCGCAACATCAACGACGCCATTAAATGGTTTTCGCTATCGCACGGGAAATTCAATACATTTTCTCCAATTTTTACCACCCTATCATAGGCCAATGGTTACGTGCCATCGACATCGTACTTAGACTACTGAAAGAAGTTAGTGGTATACCATAAATGAGGTTGAACGTGTAAATCAATCCAAGTCCCCCCCCCCCCCCACATCGGGGGATCCCGTTATGGGAAAAGAAATACTCGCGCTGACAGCCGTAAATTCTTTCCCCACGGTTCCCTTTACGATTTATCTTCCCTGCACTTCTTCAAAGAACTTTGTTCGCTCTGAGATTTTTCTTTAATAATTATAGACCACAATGGTTATATAATTAATTGATAAAAACTCCGCGGCATAGACGCCGCGGTAATTATCATTCGAGTTCACAAGAGAGCCCATACATAAACGGTGCTGCGATCGTTGTGTAATTTCAAGTGTTAATTTCAATTGTTCTCCGCGATTCATAAAGCGCATCCCCATTTCTCTGGCGTAGAATCATCGTTGAATTTTTTTTTGGCGAACCATTCGAAATTCGCATTAAATTGCTTAATATATGGAGGCACCGCGAAAATACGCGGATTCACATGTGCACGTTCACACGAGTATATACATATATACAGATACAGATGAGTAGTAATTTAAAGTATATGCCTTGTGCGCGCACAAACACTCGGCAGGTAGAAACGTTCATGTGAACAATCAGTCAAAATAAGCAAAGCTTATTATATGATTACACCCACTTTACCATAATGCACTCCACTCATTGAAACGAAATGTAGAAAAAAAGAAGAAAAAAAAATAGAAATAAAACAAGAAAGAAAGAGTGTGCAAAAAATGCATTCGCAATTCTTTCATCCCGTACTTGTCGATATTCCTTTTGCCGCGCAGCGAATTTTTTTCCTCTCCCTCCTTTTCTTCTTCTTTTTTTTTCGCGACCATTGGATTTTCGATCAATGCAATCTACCGTGCGGTATCAGGGGTATATTTTACTCAGGAGCGAACAATAGCGTACAAATAGGACGTCCGTGGGTGCCGCTTCATAGAAAGGGCATATACGAACCACTTCAAACTTCAGGGCTTCTTGTGTACAATGGCCGGGCAGAGCTAAACGTTTGCTGGTTCTCTTCGTAAATGATCTTTTTCAGCTCGATTCGTGATGGAAGGGTCCGGGGGATGCTGTTGCGAGACCTGCCGACTGCCAAATGTCTTGGAACCGCCGAACTTGGCGCTCGATTTTGAAAGAAAGGAATCGATACCCGCAAAAAAAAGGGAGGGGGAGGAGAAAAAAAAGGACATTTGTAGAATCGTCGTGTGAACACTTTGCATGCGCGCTTTACACACGCTCGCCGACGACACACTGAGAGAAATTGATATTGACAATTTTACTGTTTTAAAAAGGAATTGAGTTGTATATCTGAACCTTATAAATGACTGTTGGAAGACAGTAAAATTTTGTACTGTTTTGGAGAAACAAAAATGTTACTACACTGAGAAAAAGATATAGTAATATTAACCATACGCGTAGTTAATTTTCGTGAATACTATACAATTATAGTTCCAGTTACCTGATTTTTAGTTAAAGTAACCATAATATGGTTAGTTCAACCAGAATTTTAGTAATCACGAAAATTAACCATGGTACTCTAGCTTTATACATATATACAACTGAATTACTGTTAAAAGCACTAAACTGTTTCATTTAAACAGAACATTTTTGTATTGAATTTCTCTCAGTGCACGTGGAAGAGTGAAACGACATTAAAAATGAAATGCATCGCTCGCGAGTTCCTGAGCGTTGGATTACGCGTTTATCTTATTACGGGTGCGACGTTGCAGCAAAATGAATAATTACGTGGAAAGGCTCGAGTTATCGGCACTTGAGCGTCGTGTTGTTGTAAACAAGAAAACGAGATGCCGAGCGCATGCGAATCGATCTCGCGCTTGGCACAAAACGAAGCGCCTCTTCTTTCCTTTATCTTCAAATAGAACACCCGTAGGTCTTCCTCGTGTTACGTCCCGAATTCGTGTGCGGACATACGAGAATATAAAGGCAAGGAAGAGAATGGTTGAAAGATAGTGGTTTTCGTACAGGTACCTGGGATAGTCTTTCCAATAATGATCGAATAAAAATACCTGTCCAACGGTGTTCATAATTTTCACCATGAACGATTCCGTTGCGATCTTGAATGAGCCTGCAAGTCCCGACAATGTTACACTTTTGTTTTCAGATCTGATTAGGATCAATGTAGGAAAGGAAAGGTAACCGATAGTTCCGCTTTTCTTGTTGATGAGATAAAATACAGAAAATTTCAGAATCAAGGTTTAGGAGTACAAATGAGCATTAGTTTTATATTTTAAAAAAATGACGTTCCCAAAGACTTTAATCTATGTGAAGTTGTTGGTTAAATTGTTGCTAATGTAAGTGCAATTTCTTCTTTGAAAAAAAACCTTTGGTCTTCCATTGGGTTGTTTGTCTTCGACGTCAAATTCACCGTTTTACACTCCAAACCACACGGGAAAATAAAATTATAACGCGTACTTTTCAAGTGCCCTGAAATAGAAGCGAATGTTACTGATTTATAATAAATAAGGTCAAGAAAGGGGGGAGAAGAACAAGGTCAAAGAAATGGAGCGATTATTTCAACTTTGATCGTTATATAAAATTGCATACCGTGCACTCTTTCGTGGGACCTTGTTCAAAAGTATCCATGACTCGTTTTCCAGTGCAAAATGGGATATAAGTGGCATTTCGAGCTCGCACTTAGTGCTCGCAAATTGCAGCTCCTTCTCGAGCCAAGTGGTTGTCTAGCCACGCATTACGGGCATAAAAGGATGCAGTCAGTCAGAAAAGTCTGCGTCCAACTTACCCGTCTCCTTTACCGGGCCTACAGAAAGAAAGGGCGCAACAGCTCTGTAAATATTAGGACAGGTATTTCGGGTAGGCGAATCTTCCATTGGATTATGTATTCTTGGGATCAATGGGGGGGGGGGGAGGACTTAATCTTAAGTCACTCGTGTAGCACTCGACGAGGAATCGTGCTTTCAATTCTTTTCGACTATTTAATCGAACGAGAACATCTCGAGTGGATATTTGGTACCTCAAATAATATGTTTGTTTTCGAGTATTTAATTTTCATTTAGCCCACCTACATTCGTTGTAAATCAGTCAATTTACCCGCAACGAAGCTATTTGATTGTGAGTTATCTTACGCTTGGCATGTTTCTTCGATATCAATTTACAAACTACTTATATTAAAAATTGAAACTTGTAATAAACAAGTGTTTTTGCTTGGATTTGAAGTTGATTGATATATAACTATACCGTTGGTAAATCATTTAATGACTCAAATAAAAGGGCTTCTACAAGTAATCGAGGATAATGATTTTTTTAATAAAATATAAATGTAATTACAAGAGAAGAGGAAACATCGTTCTTAAGTTAGTTAAATAGTTGCTGGAAACCTTCTAAAATTTATCGGCATACACGTATAATTTGCCACAAATTGACCTATAACTTCAACATGTTTAATCTCACATTTCGTGTACTGAAAAGACCTATTGCATTCTCACACGCGTCGTTGCACTTTTCTGCAAAAGTACTGATCTTTCCCAAGCGTATGACGCAGCGGCCGGGGAGCACACCTACGCAGCGACAGAAAGTTGTTCGATTTCCCACGATTGAAATATTCTACAGATCTCGGCAAAGATCATCAATCCTGTAACCAAGCACCTGACTCCGTCGGGCGTCTCAAAACACCTTTACTTTCGACGCGAGATTGCATTGAGTTTGCGCGGAAATCGCTTATCTATTTTTGTATATCGTTTTATAGAAATCGTGCGAAGTTAAATTCACTGATGGAAATAATCGCAGACAATAAATTATAGACAATGAATTGCACACGTTAAAATATTAATTAGTCATTTGATTAATTAATTAATATTAATTAATATTAATTAATCACCGTAACTTTTAATAACCGAAGTAGAGCACATTTAATACAATATGCTGATTTAATTCGCAGAATTTATTTGTTATTATAATCGTGAGAAGAGTAAGCCTATTCTGATTAATAAAAGAAAGTTGTTCCTTCGTCAAAATTAGTTTGGAACTAAAAAAGTACCATTTCGACTTTCATAGATTATTATCGCTGCCAACCTCAATTTTTCGGCAATTTCACGCTCACACGACACGATAAGACATCTTTAATTGGGAAGTTCTCATTACACTTATCCTATTAATAGCGTGTGAACTTTCAAACGTATCATAAATTATATTAATTTCAGTCGCATTTGAATATCTTCATCTAGAAACCTTTCTCCGAAGATTACGAAATCCCTCGATTGTAATCGAAATTGTATGTAAGTACGAAGAGAAACTACATTTTCCAAACCACCAGGTGTGGTTACACTGTATGAATATCTAATGCTGCAGGAAACCCGGAAACCTTTTTGGCCAGCCGCGTCCTGTTTTAAGGATCTAGTGCTCCTACACTTATGCACCCTCCTCCATCTCTTTCCCTCCCCCTATGTGTCTCTTTCCCTCTCTCTCTCTCTCTCCCTCTCTCTCTCTCCGCGTCCCAGTCTCGTAAGCAGCTGAACGGATGTGCGCGAGTTCGTCCTTTGAACTCCCGGTGTTTTAAGAAAATTTATACCACGCGCCCTTCTTCCCCCCACCCCTCGGACCGTGTAACCCTGAAAAATATCGATTCTCAGACGTCAAGTTTTCGTCTACTTCCGCGTTGCAGGTCAAGCCAATTCCTAAGTGGCGGAGAGAAGCGAAACAAAGAGCTTAGAAAGTTCCTTTATAACATACATTCTCCCCGGGGTGTTACATCTCTTGTTTCGGGTGTCCATAAATTTGTCAGTAACCTAACGCATACGTCAGAGCTCATAGACAATACATTTCACTAATGCGTATCACATGGTGCCGGTTAACTGTTAAAAAGGAGACGTGAAAGAAGGAAAAAAGAAAAAAAAGAAACACTTAAGGAAGTCATATGTAACTTTAATGAAGCAGATAAATCTTTGAAATGTAACCAATGCCAGTTGACCTCCAATAATTATCTCTTACAAATTGCTGCTCCATTCCCTAATCTATGTTGAATTATGAGCTTGCGCAACGGAAAAGCTGCCGGGATCCTTTCCGTAAACAAATGCAGACCTGCTGCATTGTACCCACATTCATCATTTTCACAATGGAATCCCAGTAGGAAATGTTCTACAGGCCCAGTACTGGTACAGTACTGTTACCAGAGTTACCAGTACTGGTAAATTTGTTTACCAGTAGAGTGACGGAATCGTGCCAGTAGTAGAGTGGTAACATTGGGCCAGTACCCTATAACTAAACGTACCAGTTGTATAGTTATACCCTACCAGTAATCATCCAACGTTGCTCTTGCATTGAACAATTTTTTTAAATCACCAGTACTGCTTCAAGTATGGATCAACTATGGCGTTGATATTTTGCCTGCAATATCTTACATCTGGTTATGTTCTGCTCTTGTTGATAACCAAGCTCAAACCAGTACCTGGCCCTATCTGTTTACCAAAGTCTGGTTAACGGTATTGGGCCAGAATCGGGCCCCTTAGGTCGACTCTGGCAATTTCTCATAGGGAATAATTGTCAAGCGACGGGTTATCCTATTAATAATTTCATTAATTAAGTACCTGGAATTTGGTCGCGTCATGTTGAGTGGCAAATCGCAATGAGCCATTTCGATCTTTACACTCGAGGAAATACTTATCGGGAATCGTGAGCCAAGGATCACGATACGTTAGGATTCGTGAAATTAAAGTGCCATTGTCGAGTGCAACGCGCATTCACACGCCGTATTAATAATAGAGTAAATTTCTGTTGTTCTCAGAGCCTTTCTACCCCCCCCCCCCTCCTCGCCGAGTGTCGTACCCGCTTTACCTGGATATCCCGACGCCTTCATCCCACGCTGGCGATGAGCAGGTGACGAACCCAGATTCCTTCGTGGCGTGGGTTGCGCGCCCGTATTTTCATGCCAAAACGCTCATCTCGGCCGCTTCCTCAATTTCTCCGCCGTTGTTAACCCAGGTCGCGGGCAGCGGGTCAATCGCCGCGAGTCCAAACTTCGATTAAGATACGGCCCGCGGATAAGCTCACGACGTTATTACGAGCGTGGCCATTAAGATAATTAATTACGGCAGAACCGAAGGCCGGATAACACCCCATTAATTAGCATATCGCTGAAGAAAAAAATCATACTGGTTCGATAGAGTTTATTATGGAGTTATGAAAAAAAAAAAAAATAAATAAAAAATGTGTGGGCGTTAATATAGCGGTTGCTTTTTCGGCCTGGGCGTGAAATTTAACTTTTTTCCAGCCTTGTGATTATTTTATATTATTTGTATTTGTTGATCAGTGATATAAGGTGTAAACAGAAATGTTTAATTCAGAAAGATAGACGTTAAGTTGAAGTTACGATCTAGTTAGTTTCTGTTATGTAGATTGAAAATGAAAGGAGTGGTGACTTATTTGAAATATTAATTGCACTGAGAGGAATTTAGGTACTTGGAATAAGTTAGTTTGTATAGTTGTAAGTTGATTAGTATTGGAAATATATTTGTAGCAATAGTGAACTATTATTTTTAACATAACTTCCTAATTTATAATTACTTTTGGAAGTTAACTATACAGAAGTAGTTGCGATAAATATTAAACTAAATGTACTTGCAACTTAATTTACTTGTAAGTAAACTTATCTAAGTTAAATTGAGAAAAAAGTAATCTGATTAATTTTCGTGTTAACTGTAATTCTGGTTGAATTAACCATAATATAGTTGTTTTAAGTTTAATGGTCTTAAATTCTTATTATGACAAGCACTCTTTTGGAATAAAACGGAATTGTGGATGTTTACGTGCTTCCGGATTAATAATTGGCACGTCCACGTTGAGTGAAAAATTTTGCTCAGCCGATCGGGTTCCTGAAACAGAACACCTCCTTTAATTTGAAAGCTCAGGAACTATAAAAGTGGAAAACTCATATTTACCGTGTAAAGCACGGAAGTATCGAAACATAAGATGCACCCTTTTTACGCAAAATTGCGTAAAAGCGGATGCAATGATTTCACAGCTCTTTTAAATAGTCACGCATGCGTGATAGGGATTCCCAGAAGTGATAACGAAACCATGATACATATGGCGAGCACGTATCGTGGGCGGGGCTTATCGCATTTTGTTAAATAATAACCAATAAACAAATCGAATACACCGTGTTTTGATACTTTTTTTTCTGTTCGATCGGTATTAATTGGATATTGGCAAACTGCCCATGTGGAAATTACAATACGGCCCAGCACTGGCCCAGTACTGGCGGCCGTACTGCCTGTACTGGCAGCTGTACAGATTCTGTTGTCTGCCAGTACTGGCACAGTACTGGGATGATAACGTTGGCC
>JABFPN010007143.1:0-10659 GCA_022817305.1 Leptoteleia sp. ZL-2020
TATGAGAATGGAAAAAAGTCACTCTGGGCTGTTTGTTTGCAGACGTTACATTGAATACCGACAATCTTGAACGAAATGACAACAACTAACCCAAGTAAGAAATATTAGTTATTCGAACTATATTTTTGGAGTTGTCGAAAAAATGAACTAAAAAAGTAAGTTGGGGCTGAATTAGTTCTCACAACTATAGTTTTTGATTTGTCCAACTATAAATTTATTTAGTCCAACTTATTTGACAATAACTTCAAGTTTTTAGTTGGCCGTACTAAGCAAATTTCTCTCAGTGTAAATATTATAAAAACAATGTACACCTTAATATTACTATGATTTTTAAAAAATAATATATCATATTAAAACTCTAAATATTTATATTACTAACAATATAATTATATTATACTTTCATGCATGATAAAAGTTACAAATTTAATTGACCCGAATATCATAAAAATTGTTGAAATTTAGGGAGTGCGGTAAAGTTTTCTTTATCAGATCCTTAATGTTATATTCGTGTGAACAGTAGGATTTCTAATTATTCAGGTCTGATACCGAGTGTGTTCTTCCTATAGCTTTAGATCGGACGTCAGACATGACGTAAAACCCTACAATCTATACTTGAACTTAACTTGATCCGCCTCCACTCATTTCACGGATTTAAAATCGGCTGAACAGAAAGCAGTGTTTACGCAAATTTAATGAGTACTTTCGATTCCAATCTTTGCAAATTAAGTGAAATTCAACTCTATTCATTTATATAAATTTTCCGTTGATTTTAGATGTATATCCGTCTTTCAATAAAACTTATTGTTTTTTCTTAAGCAAAAAAATTACTTCTAAGAAAACTTTTTCCTTTCAAAAAAACTGTAATTTTAAAAGTTACTAATTTTTAAAAGCAAAGACACTAATTTTATCTGTTATATTTAAGAATAATATTTATGAATAATGACAGAAGTTTTTCCTTTTAATAAACTGTAACTAAGTAATCGAAACTAACAAAACTAGCAAAACTAGCAAACTAGTTTTAACTGTTATAATTATAAATGAAAATTTTTCGTGTTAAAAAACTAATTTTTACTGAAAGGCCATACTGAAACTAACAAAACTAACAAAACTAGCAAGACTAGCAAAATTAATTACAATTTTATAAATGAATTTATAAATGAAACAACAATTTTTCCTTTTAAAAAACTATAATTTTTATTGAAAGATGGAAATACATCTGAAACACAATTAAAAACATAATTAAAAGCTAAAATTAAAATTATAATTAAAAGCTGATTTATAATTATGACAATTGACAGAATTTACAATTATACACCCCAAAAAATATTTTTAACTTTTATTTTAGATACATGTCAATCTTGGAGTAAATATTACTTTTTCTAAAAGCAAAGAAAAAAAAAAATTAAAATATTGATAGTTAAAGCTGAAATTTTTCCCATTACAAAAGAGCATTCTTATTGAGAAAATGACGTGTATCTAAATAAAGTTAAAGTGTAGGAAGTAGCCTATAATCTCAGTTAAAGTGGATTGATATAATTAAATTTTAGTCAATAAATTTACTATTTTTATTATCTCAATTGTATACTAATAAATGTTACAAATAACTTGTATCACTGCCAAAAAATACTTGTAACTCTGCAATTATCACAGGAATGGAATAAATATAGCTGTAATATGAAGCTTACGCGTGGGTACAGTTGCAATATTTCTCTGTTTGTTTCAGATCTTAAAATAAAAAGAGAATAATGTTACTTTTTTCTTTTTTTTTTTCGAGTACCTTTGTACGTAGGTTGTATTTGCAATAACATTTTATTAGATTAAAATTTTAAAGATTAAACTGTTTCAATATTTTGTCGTATTAAAAAGTCTAGAATTTAAAAGGACATTCGTATATAAAATATTTCTACTATTCAGTTTATGTCTATATTTTCCATTCACACTATCACATCTTCCTTTTCTGTAGCCTAAATCGACTTAGTCGATGTAGAATTCAAGGAATGTAATTTTTTCGAGTGATTCAACCGAGCCAATTAAAGTAATGCAATTTAATTACTCGTAATAATCGTTGTAGACTTTATCAAAATTAACATTTACCGGGCACTTAAATAAATTGGTGATATAAAATTCCAATGATTTTTTTGGAATTAGATTAGTCAGCTTAATCAACCAGGTTATATCCTATTTAGCATAACCAAAAAATTCCAAAAATATTTCACTAAAATATTCCCATATCTAAAAAATGTGGTAAATTTCTGGAATATTAAAAAAATTAACCTCTGAAGAATATGCTAGGAATATTTCAAAAGTCAGACACTAGAATATTTCTTCAGAATATTTTAACACTGTAATAGAAATATTCTTTACTATTTTATTAATAATTAATTACCATTAAATTGTACGAATATCTAAAACAAAAGCTAATTTTCTACAGTACAAAAAAGTAAAAGAAAAACATTCTATAAATATCTTGGTCGGAACATTTCCAGTGGATTCTTAAAATTCGAGGTTGCACGCTTTCAAAATGAGCTTTTACATTATTAAGAATCGTTTCATTGCATGCCATATTTCACTCTATCTTGGCAATGTCAATACGGTGGCATTTACAAGTAAAGTTCTTAAAAAGTACATGAAAAAGTTTTTCAATAACGGACAACACGACAATTTATACGACTGTAATGACATAGGCTTATACTTCAACAGATTCTTATCAACTTCGATTTCTCTCTTTTTCATTTCTCCCATCCCTTTTTCTTTTAGCTTTGTATTCCACTTATACGCTGAGAAAAAAGAATAGCAATATTAATTATGTGCAAAGGTAATTTTTTGAATACTATAAAATTTTAGTTCCAGTTATTTAAATTTTAGTTAAAATAACCATAATATGGTTAATTCAACCAGAATTCTAGTAATCACGAAAAGTAACCATGTAATTTTTTTCTCAGTGTGACAACTCTAAAAATGAAACATATATGGTCCATATATGTTTTAACAATTTCATATAAGGAAATAAACAATTCATATATGGACATGTTTGTTTTTACTTAATCTATATATGGACATTTTTGTTTTTCCATATATAGATTCGTAAGATATGGTCCATATATGTTTTAACAATTTCATATAAGGAAATAAACAATTTATATATGGACATGTATGTTTTTACTTAATCTGTATATGGATATTTTTGTTTTTCCTTATATGGATTGGCCATATATATTTTTCTTTATTCCATATATGGACATATATGTTTTTCCTTATTGCAAATATGGACATATATGTTTTTCCTTATTTCATATATAGACATATGTTTTTCCTTATTCCATATATGGACATATATGTTTTTCCTTATATGGATCAATTATTGTTTCTGAACAGTAAACCTAATATTAATTTCTTATCAGAACTTGCACCGAAATTAGGAATTGCCCACTACCTCCTTATTGATTTTACATGCAGTTTTTCTCGGAGAAATTAAAAGAAAATAAATTCTATCCCTCTTATGTTTTGACTGTCCCAAAACATACTGGAATGCGATGCACTAATTTCACGTGATCTTATATGTAATTAAGCCTGAAATATATTCACCGAATAAAACCAAGCATGATTTATATTATTATAATTTGTGAATTAGTTTTAGCCGGAGGAATAGTTCGTTTGGCCAACAATAACGAGACATATGTTAGTTTAAAGATGTTTTATCTTGATAATTGTCTCATCTAATATGCACCTTCGAGGAATGATTAACAGGGAGCGGTAGGCGCGCGCTCATATTTCATATGATTAGCGCGTATGGAGGCTTTCAGTTTTGAAAATCATCAATAAAAATGTTCGAGAGGCATTCCCTTTCTCACGTGAAAAGAATCCTTCGGCAATAAAGGCATCATGCGAGATTTTATATCACAATAAAGTAAATATCCGAGCCATTCAAAAAGCGATATAAATTATTGTTTGTATCTAAATTGAAGCAGAAACGAAAATTCATTGTGTTCTGCATAATGGATTATGATGTCTCTTTTTTTTGGCATAGGTCGACTTTGGAGAAGCGGGGAAAAAAATTTTCATTACACGTATCATGATCATATCATTTATCAAATGCACAGTGATTTCTTTTTTTAACTTTACATCCGAAGCATTAAATAAGATTGCGATAATAAAAATGTTCCTTAGTAAAAATGAAACATATATGGTCCATATATGGTCCATATAAGGAAATAGAAAATTCATATATGGACAAATATGTTTTTCCTTAATTCATATATGGATATATATTGTCCATGTATATTGTAACAATTTCTTATAAGGAAATAGAAAATTCATACATGGACATGTTTTTTCTTAATCAATATATGGTCAGATATGGATATATATGGTCCATGTATATTTTAACAATTTCATATAAGGAAATAGAAAATTCATATATGGACATATATGTTTTTCCTTAATCCATATATGGCCATATATGGTCTATATATGGTTTGTATATGGTCCATATATGGTTTGTATATGGTCCATATATGGTCTATATATGGTTTGTATATGGTCCATATATGGTTTGTATATGGTCCATATATGGTTCTTATATGGTCCATATATAGTTCTTATATGGTTCATATATGGTTCATATATGGCCAGATATGGATATATATGGTCTATATTTGATTCATATATGTTTTAACAATTTCATATAAGGAAATATAAAATTCATCTATGGACATATATGTTTTCCCTTAATTCATGTATGGCCATATATGCATATACATAGTCGATATATGGTTATTATTGATATTAGATTTCAGTTATATATGCACTTAACAATTTCCTTATACGGAAATAAATTATTGCCATACACGGCCATATATGAATTTTTTATTTCCTTATATGAAATTTTTAAAATATCGACCATATATGTTTCATTTTGACTAGGTTTGATAAGCGAGGATAAGACATTTCGGCAGGATCGCCGTAGCATCCAAAAGTAATTTGCGTAATTTAAAGGAACTGCGATGACGTTTTATTACCATGGGCATGGGTCACGTTATAATTAACAAGAAACTGGACACTCGGAAAAAGAAGATGTCTTTTATAAATCACGTTTGACGTGTAGCTACGAAGCATTGTAATTTTCCACATGTTTAATGAATCAGTAACACTATTCTTGTTGATAGACTTTGAATTTCTATTGACCTGATATGTCAATATTACGAGGGATGTAATTATACAGCGAAAGTCAAATTTATTAATTCATTATTGTTATAAAATCCGAATTATAATTTAAAAGAGAATTTGACAGAAATTAATTTGCTTCTTGAAATTATTTCTATTTATTTCTATATATTATTATTAAAAAAGTTTCTATAATTGTAATTTAAATTTCCCTTTTTCACCATACAATTATCACATTATACAATTACAATAATAATATATTAATAAAATCCATTTGAAAATGCATACACTGAGAAAAATGTTGTAATAAAAATTACTTTACCTTTTGACATTGAAGAGATATCATCTATGATATGATAATTGTATAAAACAATTAATATATCAACATAATGATATATTTTATATTTTATGATAAAATTTTATATACAATCTTGTAAAGTTGCCAATATTTATGGTAATTATTACCATACTGAATATAACAGTTTAATAAACCATACAAAAATGTTTACTGCAAAGGTATGGTTGAATATTAGACAATATCCCTCCAACGCCAGAAGGTATGGTCATTTTAAATACAACCTTTTTTCGCAGTGTAATGGAAGGTTCACTTTAAAAAATCTTTAAATGGAAATGCATTCACAAGACTGTCTATTTAAGAGTAACAGAATATTCTTATATTAAATAGGATTTCCATTCATTATATGGACAAAACGAAGTTTTATTTATAATAAAACTAAATAATTCTTATAAAGCACATATTGATGTAAAGAATAATTCCATTTATATTAAGTGGATTGTTTTTAGAGAAAAGAATAAAAGTAGTTTCAGTTTAAGAATATTCAACAGATGATACAAATTTAACCCAATAATTGCATCAAATATATATGTATATACCCATACTATATAGGAAAATATGTATATTTTAAAGTAAGTATCATCATCTCTTTAATTACTGTAAATACAAATTTATCTTCATATTTGCAAACACAATATAATTAATTAAACAACACTGACCAAACGTAAATAATTTAACACCAACTGACCGAAACAAAACTGTGACGATGACAGCTGAACTAGGCGTGTGTATTTACAAATAGACATATTCTTATAATAAATAGAAATCTGCTTAGTAATATCTGAAATAAGATTTATCATAAAATTAATTTCCTTTTAATATAAAAACTTAAATTTATTGTATATTTACTGAATATTCTCATTTTTAATTGATTTTCTATTAGTTTTAATAGGAAAATTTTCTTTGTACAGTTCTCTTAAAGTAAGTACAGTACACTGAGAAAAAAGTAATAGTAAAATTGAATACAATTTATATCCATTTGAGGATATCTCTGAAGAGTGAAAAGTTTTACTATTAAAAATAGTAAAAATAATAATTATCAAAGCAATTTGTAGTACTTTTTTACTAATATTTCCTACATGACATTTAAATTTTACTATTATTAACAGTAGAAATAATTACTTTTCCAATATATCCTCAAATTGATACAAAAAATAGTAGTTTGTGATACATTTTTTTTTTCAGTGTATAAGCTCCCATTTTCGTTCTGTTCGAGACCGGAAACGCTCTCATTTTCGTCGTGGCACAATTGCGCACATGTTTAGCTCACGTATATTTTCATTGGTTATTTCTATTCGGTTGTAACCTGCCTTAAACTGTATACAATTATTAATAAATTAAGCAAGTTTAAATTTCCCGCCATCGACATTCAGTTATGATTAGTTAAACAGCGAACCGGATATAGCGTTTCAATAACGAAACAAACGGAATATTGCCGACGAAAGTGAGGAATAAAATCTGACGAAAATGAGAGCAAAATGAAAATAAAAATGACGTAAATGGAAGCTTATAGTGTATATTTTTTGTCTGAGTGTAGAGAATGTATCTCGGCATTGCAAAATGTATGAAAAGATTTTAATTTGTTTGACCAGCGTTTCCAAATAAATCTTTTGATATGATTCCGCAGTGTTACATTTAAACGCGTACTTAAAGGGCATAATGAAAGTAACGCGTATCGCTGCAATAAAATAAGGACGCTCCGCCAACGCTAACGAGTTTTTCCTCATTCTTCCAATTTGTCCCTCCGACATACATCAGAAATAATATTAATGTCTCGTCGATCTTTTAAACTGTAAATAAGGCAGGCATGATAATATGCTGCGTTTATCAGACCGGCATTAATTACATTATTCAAATGAAAAGTATCATTTTCTGTCCTTAAATTATTCGGTACAAATCAGTCATGCGCATTATTATCAATTAACGCACGACTAATCATTATGCGATGTAATTTCTTTTTATTACGTTACGTTGGATTGGAATCATTTCTTAAACACGCTTATAACTTATTAGGCGCTAACAATGCGGAATTGATTGTTTTAAATCCAATTTACTTGGAGCATTCGGTGTATCAAGGATATATCGAGGAATCATTTGTGTCGACATTTACGTTACTAATCAAATGGAAGATATTTGCAATAATAATTACATTGAGAAAAATGTGACAGAAAAGATTACTGTTTTTAAATGTATTTCAGCTACATGTCTGTCTTTCAATAAAAATTACTGTTTTTTAAAAGGAAAGAAAATAGTTTTAAATGTTATACTATGAAAAATGTTTGGTTGCGATAACCAAAAATTCGCTTCTTTTTTAGCTGACCAATCTTTTTACTTGAAATAACTAAATATATTGGTCAGAATATGTTTTTTAGTTACTATAACCAAAAATAAATGTTGAAACAAAAAATTTGGTTTTTCTAACTAAATATCCTTAATCAAATTTTAGTTATAAATCCTAAATTTTTTTTCTCGGTGTACACTGAGAAAAATATGACAAAAAATTACTGTTTTTAACTGTGCTTCAGATGTATATCCGTCATTCAGTAAAAATTACAGTTTTTTAACAGGAAATATTTCTGTTTCATTTATAAATATAACATTTAAAACTAGTTTCTTTGCTTTTAAAAAACAGTAAATGTTTTACTGAAAGACGGGTGTACATCTGAAACACAGTTAAAAAGAGTAATTTTCTGTTATATTTTTCTGTCTAGTAGTTAAATTATTGTAAAATTATAAGTGAATATAATAAAGTAAATTTTGAAATAATTTAAATTGAGTTTTCTGTGCAGTAAAATAGTCGGTTATGGTAATTATTCAAGAAATGGGTGTCCTCTGGAAATGGATAAAAAACATATTTTATGTATCTTTTTGCCCTAATTACAAATCTGTAAAAATGATGGAAATGAACTTTTTTCCCGGATACATTTTAACAGGCAATCGAAATCCAAGTATAGTATACTTGGTTGCATCATAGCACCGAGAGAAATTTACAAAGTTTGTTTCTTTTTTACAAAAATTGACAACAATTTGTTTCTTTTTTAGCTCACCAAAATATTTAGTTGAAATAATGAAACATGTTATTCCAAATATATCGTTTAATTGTTTTAACTAAAAATATTTTTTATTGAAACAAAAAAGTTGGTTCTTTTTAACTAAATATCTAACTAACTAAATTAACTAAAGTAATTATTTTTACTGTTAATAATAGTAAATTTTATTGGTCACCTAGTAAACATTAGTAGAAAAGTACTACAAATTGCTTTGATAATTATCATTTTTACTATTTTTAATAATAAAAATTTTCACTCTAGAGAAATATCCTCAAATAGATATAAATTGTTTTCAATATTGCTATTACTTTTTTCTCAGTGTATGGTGCAATCCTTAGACTCTGGATAGAAATCAATAAATTTAACTTAATATAATAAAAATTGCATTAAAGCTGGCATCAAAAAACAGTACACATTACTAAAATTATACCTTAAAAGCTTTCCGTTACAAATTTTAAATCGTATTTATGTTTTATAGCCTTATTTTCTCAATTCCACTTTATAGTTGACTCAACTTTAAGTACTTATTGCACAAAGTGAACTACACTTTCACCGACGAAAAAGAACCGAAAATTTCTCTGAATATGAAAGGGAAGGGGATTCATCACACTTTTGGTGGGAGATTTGAAATTGGCCAATCAGAAAATAGGCGGGCTTTTAATGACTCATCTCATATTTAATTAATAAAAAAATGTTACAGCAAGAATTGGCCAGTAAAATAATTAATGCGGGCATTAAGTTATTAAACCAATGCCCAACTTTTTTTTTTTAAACAAAGTCGTAAACGAATGTAAAGTCTGTAACAGATCAAATTCCGTCGTTGCAATTTGTTTGAAACAAATTCGAGAATTTAATTTCAAAGTGGCCACCGAATTACGTGAATTGGAATATTTTATTTAACGAAAGGTAGATTTCGTTCGAAATAAGGGACCGACAAATTATTGTATTAATACGAATGAGTGATAATTAAGTTTTTATGACGATTCATCTGTGATAATTCTTATAAGCATTAATTGGTTTCGTTAGACCCTACGTGGTAACCCGCGGAGAGCAATAAATAAGTTAATGGGGTAGTCGCCACGTCCATTTATTTTTCACATGGCACCGCTGTCTCTACATTAACAATACATTTATATACACACATTATTATTGGTTTACATCCGCTTCCAAAGGTTCCAATTGTTTGCTTTCTTTTCCACCAGGAAATATTGATTAACCCGACATTTGGTTTATTTCCCTATAAGCGAATAATATTATTTAATATTAAATAATATCGCAAAAACATTTATGGAATATCAAAATAATATCCCAAGAATATGCTGTGAATGTGAAATAATATCCCAGGGATATTACTATAAAATTTTTGGAACATTATTAAGAAATTTGAAAAAAAATGTCCCAAAATATTACAAAATATTCCTGGGATATTATTTAATATTATTTATATTAAATAATATTTTAAGAATATTACTTTACTATATAAATAATATTCATTTAATGTCATATGTTTTTTCTTAATTCGTATATGGCCATATATGGATATATATGGTTGATATATGGGAACAATTGATTTCCATATAAGGAAATTATTAAAAGCATATTTGGCTAGAATATTATTGCCATATATCGACCATGTAAATCCATATATGGCCATTTATGGATTAAGAAATAACATGCATGGTAATATATGCATTAAGAAAAATTTATATGTCCATATATGTTTGATTTTTATTAGGGATATTATTCGATTATATGCACTCAGAGAAAAATATAGTGCAGCCAACTAGAAATACTTTAGTTTGTTTTTTCGACAAGTATAGTATAGCTTAGTTAATACATCTAAAAGATAAAGTTATATCAATTTCTGAACTATAGTTGGTTGAACTAAAAAAATGTTAGTTGCAGTCCGAGGAATACATAGTCCAACCAACTAAAAATTATTTAGTTGAGTTCAGTTCATTGACTTTATTTCAATTACATTTACAATTTATTTTCATGTTACAGCTGCTGTAAATACTCTTTGAATCATTGTATTTTATTAAACTAAATTTTAATTTATGTCAAACTTTATAAATAATTACCTTGTGAATA
>JABFPN010007144.1:0-10659 GCA_022817305.1 Leptoteleia sp. ZL-2020
ATTTGTACAACCAGAAGAAAAAATATCTCTTACAAAAATTGAATTTTAATGAAAATTTACACATATTTTTACATAAATTTTCACTTTAGATAAAAAATTCCCTCAAAAATACAGTATTAGCCGAATTATATAAATTCAATGTATATAATACATTGTACAATAAAAAACTGAAGAAAATTAATAAGAGATAATTGCTTAAACAGTAAAAAATTTGTCTTGATAAAAAAACAAGAAAAAAACGTCCTGATAAACTGCCATTTAATAAATACACTGAGAAAAGTATTCTAATAAATTTTATTATAAATTTTATTTGAAACCTCGTACATCCAGATTAAAGTATACTCTGCAATAGCAAACCAGTTCAACACTTGCTGATGCTAACGTTGTCTATGTTGAGTACATTTATAATAAATTTAATGAAAACTTAGTAATAAATTTGATTTTAAACATCTTCTAATGTATATTTATAGTAAGATTTTGGAGTCAAACCTTATAAATATTTAGATGTTGAACTTGTAAGATGGCAATGCAAGTAAATTTATAATAAAATTTATTTTAACACGTTTCTTAGAGCATGAAAAAGCATTAAAGCGTGTGGAAAACTTGATTCACTTGATAATAAAAATTAACATGAAGTTCTTAACGACGTTGCTGAAGTTATAAGTTCCCTTTGCATTATATAATTTCTACATATAAAAACTCTGCTTGTCTTTGAAGTTTTCAAACAGATTGTTCACCAAAATCTAACCAGAGTTTGGCTTGTCCGATTGTCCATCTTGACCTTCAGGTGGAGGAGGTCTTTCATTTTCATTCATTGTTGGTGCCGGGGAATACGCTGGATTTCCTCCTTCAGGAACGGAGGCATTTGTACCCATAGGTGGGTTATTACCAGGATTATCTCCGACGCCATGTGGCGGTTGTGAATGATAATGTGGACTGTGAGGTCCATGCGGGTTGTGCGGATGCGGACGACCCATCGTATGCGGCGGATACTGAGAGTACGGTTGATGGTAGTATGGATGAGGATATTGGGGGTAAGGTTGATGGTAAGGTTGTTGCTGAGGATAACCATAAGAGGGGTGCGGTGGTCGAGGAGCAAGAGGAACATTCTGAGATTGTTGTCCGGTGGGTGACTGGTATTGTTGAGGATAACCCGCGCCAGGTGGAATCATAGTTGCAGGATGTGGTCCAGCGGCAGCTTGAGGTCCAGGGGGCGGAGGATGACCCCCTTGAGGGCCTTGATGGGTGGCGACCGAGTGATTCGACATCATAGGAGGAGGTTGTTGGGATTGGTGTGGGGGTTGTTGAAGGCACACAGGACCTTGTGGTGGTGCGCCTGCATTGGCCGTCTGGGCCGCCGCAACAGCGGCGGCAGCAGCGGCTGCAGCAGCTGCGGCCGTTGTTCGAGGTTGTTGTTGAGGAGGCTGAGCCTGCGGGGGCGGTTGGGATGGAAGTTGCTGTTGCTGTTGCTGTTGCGGGGGCATCTGTTGGGGTGGCTGAGGAGGAGATTGCTGCTGGGGAGGATGAGTTTGAGGGGCAGGAGGGGGTGGCAATTGTTGTTGTGGAGGTTGCGAGGGTGGAGGGGGTTGTTGCATGTGTTGAGGCAATGGTTGCTGCATTTGTTGTTGAGGCGGTATTGCCAAGGGTTGCAGAGGTGACACTGAGTGCTGCTGCTGTTGTTGTTGGTGTTGTTGCTGTTGTTGTTGTACTTGTACTTGTACTTGTACTGACTGTGGTCCTGACTGTTGCACAGGACTTACGGAACCGGGGTACATGCCCACGTTATTTGCATGCTGACTTTGTGGCATTCCCTGCGGTGGCATTTGCATTTCTAATTTGGGCTCTACGTGGGGTGGAGAAGGCGATTCTTTTTTAATGTCATTCGATTTATCATTTTGTTGGTCCAGAGGTTTCTTGTCCGATGGTTCAGTTTCCATCGGCTGTAAACAAAAATTTATATACGCTACAAAATTTTATTGTAGTATCGTTCTTACAATTATATTATTGAGCTGGTGATGACCATATGCATTAAGACATATTAAGTGAATAATAAACATAAAATGATAAGCAGCATAGTGATAAGCAGTAATATTTTAAATGATAATATTTTATTGTGATAAGCAGCATGGATAAGAGAAAATTGTGTGAAATTAGTAAGTGAAGATCACACTTTCATATATAAGATGTGATACAAGTAATGGAAAAACAAACTTCTTTGCATGAAATGTAATGTAATGTAAATATTTTTCATAGTCAATAATTATTAAAAAAAATAAATAACTAAAACATTTAACAAATTTGAAATATCTCTTGTTGCCGTGATAACTTATTACTGATCAATGAATATCTCAATGTTTCTCATCAGTCGGGAACAGTTCAGAACGCATGATATATGAAAAGGTTATGACGACTTCTCTTCTACCGATAAAAGTTAGGGAGAAATAAAAGTTATGGGGTATAAGAGTCATGGTATATTAATGTATGTATATTAGTTTCAAAAGTGTTCTCCTATTGTTTTCTATTTCTTTCTATACATAGGTCAAATTCACCAGCTCTAAAATATAGCAAATATATATTTTAATTATAAAAGCTGGAAATATTCCGTAGAACGATCAAATTTTTCTAGCGGTATTGCCACGTTCACAGCGTTCAAAGTAATTAGTTTGGACGTATTGAAAGCAAACGCAATGGCATGGCAACACTACAAAGGTCTATGAATGTATTTTACTTAAATTTGTATTCGTATACAATAGTAATTCTACATGTGTGTATATGTATAAACATATCACGCGGTACTTATAGGATAGCTCTCCCGATTTCAGTCACCTGATATGTGTCTGAATATCAAGTTCAAATAATTTTTAAATTTAAGAGGGAAAATCAAAATTGATAATACAACATTGTATAGTAACACATATCAGTCATTGACTGAACATATTATGTATATTATGTAAAGAGCAATTATGTTTAATTATGAAACAATATCCTTACTTCAGTTGTAGTTTCTTCATTTATTGAAGCAGGAGTTGGCGTAGGAGTTGAATTAGGTGTAGATTCACTTGATGGCGCTCCCTCCGAACGATTTTCTTCTGCTCCTTTTAGTTTTTCTCTTCGAAGTAATTCGTACTGTCGCTCAACCAATTTATTAAATGTGTCTTCATCTACCGCTGGTTTGCAGTGCTGTAAAATAAAGCAAAATAAAGGTATAAAGATATGCATAGGTATTTAATAATTTTAGGTTGACATGATATAATGTATAATACCTTTTTAAGTTCCTCTTGAAATTTTTCACTCGTTTCAATAAACTTCCGTTTTTTAGCTTCAAATTTCTCTTCGATTTGTTGCAATTCAGCTTCTAATTTTTTCTAAAACATATTTTCGTTATTTATTATACCCATTCAAAATTAAACAATAAACAAAATACAACTTTAATATATACAAGCTTTATACCTAAATTTAGTATCATGGAAATAATACAACATAGTAAATTATATTAATTCCTTAATGATTAGATTAGTCATAGCGATAGAAGAAAATAGCATAAAAATTCTATAGTTTGACTTGATTTAAATTCTAGTTTACTTTTCTACATTTTCTTTTCTTTTTTAAGCGCAGTGTACATACCTGATGCATTGTTAGAGATTGAACTTGACGTTGTAACACCTGCATTCTATGTGTTGTAACAACAGATCTTACATCTGGTACAACAGTGTCACTGAATATTTCATTAATAAGTCTGTGATTACGTGTATAACGTGAATAAGCTACATGTTTCACTGAATATCCATCATCTTGATCTGAAAGAAAATATTAAACATTTAAAATAATTTTGAATTTTTGCATATTCCCTAAAAATTTAATAATAAATGAAATATTTAATTTCTCTATACATTGTTATTTAAATGATTATGTTAATTCTTCTAAAATTAAAATAAACAACGTTGACACAAAAATGTTCTGACTAATTGAGATGAGTATTAAGATGAAATGTTATTGTATGACCAACTCAGAATTAACATAGCCTCTTTAATAATATATATCTTTAAATATATTATAAAATAAAAATTAATTTAAGAAAAATGCAAAATACATCAAAAGTTAAATATATTTAGAATTGTTAAAATTAGGTTTTAGATATTGCAAATTTTTTTCAGAAAGCTGTTTTGGAAATCATTTTTAACCTTACTTTTAAATAGTTAATAATATTTCACCTTAAACGAATTAATTACCTTCATCATCTTCAGCTGGTAAAATGTCTATACGCCTATCTTGAGCAGCTTGACTTTTACTACTTCCTGAGGAACGTTCATGACTTTCTCTGTCATCATTATTTTGTTGAGCTGCACACATCGCTAAAATTGTTAAGTTATTAAGTTATGTTGTCAGCAATAAAGTAGAAAAATTTCTTATTAAATTATTTATAACGTTGCATACCGGATTTACCACGATTTTTAGCTGCAATGTATGCTAAGTATGCTGGTGAATTATGATAAGTTTTCAAACTTTTTTCATACTCAATCTGTAAAGAAAAAGTGTAAGTATAAAAAAAAAAGTATAAAATACAAAATAATAAATGCATACCTTTTCTGCTTCATATTCCTCTATAAATTCAGTCTTTTCTTCTTCCGGCAAATCTCGCCACATTTGTCCTATTATCTTTCCTATTTCCCATAATTTTAATTCTGGATTTTGAGCTTTTACTTGATCCCATACTTTTCTGCTATACCTCATATACGGCATAAGTGGTTTCTCTGGAGGTTTTGGTGGCTTTGGCATTCGAGAATCATTCTAAATTTATGAATTAAGTTTTAAAAACTTATATTTGTTGTATAAAATATATTTCACGTTTTTAATCAAATGCAGACAAATAGTCTGTTTTAATACTGTTACAAATGTGAACAATATTAACTTTAAAAAAGATTATAATTAAATAAAGTGATTATCTATTCAGATACAGAAACAAAAAATACATACACAAACTTATGGATTTATGCTTTTTAACTAAAATGTAACTTACAGCTGTATTCTTGCCAACTTTTTGCGGTGTAAATCCGGGATGTCCATGTGGGGTTTGAATAAAAGGACTTTGCGCATCTTTCTATGAAAACAGAAATTTGCTTTATATTATATTTTTATTTTAAATACTTATATACAATATACAATATTATCCGTTAAGAAAACATTATTTTTAAATATAACATACTATAAATAAATAAAATGTAAAATATATAAAAAAATTCTTGGTCTATTTTGTTCACTTAAGCATTGTGTCACAACATGAAAGATGAAAAGTATGATGAAAATGGCATTCATGAACATTTGACATTAATTAAATTATATATTAAAATTTTCTGTGATTAATTTTTATACTGCATGTTTTTTAATAACTGCGTTCTAATTATAAGTAAAAGCAATTAATACTTATTCGTTTATTTATTACATAAACAGACATAATCTAATGGATAAAGCTTATAGCCCAGTAGAAGAAAGTAATATCAAATTATATATCTACAAAAAACAGTTATTTTTATAACGGAACAAGAGTTTACAAGAATCAAGCAATTTATAATAATAAAATAAGAAAAATAGTATATTGTAAAAAGTTTCAATTGAAAAAACCATAATCTAGTAATCAGAATTTAACATTTCACCTTGATTAAACATTTTCATAGTAAAAATAGATATTACTTGATAATTTATTGCAAACATACCCCGGAACTTGCTCCACTACTGCCACCTCCAGATGCTCTCATTCGTTCTAGAAAGTAGAACAGAAGTTATTTAATAACATTTCAAGTAATTTCAGACACAATAAGAAAACAAGTTGCTTATTAACAAACAATGAACAGAAGTAACACAAAACTTTACTTACGGTTTGACGCTACTATATTAGAAGTAGCTATAGCTACTTGTTTATAATTTGCCGGTAGAGCCATTATTTACTTTTGATTGCCTTATAATTTTCAGTGTTTTACTAATAACACCACAATTTTATGCAAAACGGTCGATAAAAGAGACGCCGTACGTCACGAAAGCCTAAGCTCCGTCTTGAATAGGTTAGATTTTGTCAACCTCACGACACACTGCAAAAATTAAAACTATTTATTTTACTTTAATCGTATCACTTTAAGTAACAGAAGTCGGATTTAAATTAAATTATCAATCAAATTTAGAAATATTTCTTATTAATAAAAACAATTTTATTGACACTCACAAATTACCGCTCTCTTTGCTTTCAATAGATAAGATATTCACTCATATTCACAGAGAGTGAATATGAAACTTGCATAAACCCAATGTGTCAGCTTCTTTGAGCTGATCCCAGCGCCATCTAAAATCGTAAATTCCGAATTAACTGAGGCAGCGTTAAATTTGAATGTAGCTTTCATTCGGAAAGTAAAAATTATGAATTGCGTAATGGTTTAGTTTATCAAAAATATAAAGGAAGTTTATTATTTCTGTGCCCGAAGGTTTTGTACAAAATGTTATTTGGACGTGTAATGATGATATGGGACATATTGGTCTCGGTAAAATAGCAGAGCGAATCTTGTATTGGTTTCAGTGCATTGTATTCTCTCAGTACAATGGTAAATCTGAAGGTTTTCTCCGTTGCATACCTAAAGAAAATATACCGTTTGAGACAATTCATGTGGATCATTATGGTCCACATTAGAAAAGACCAAGAAAGGAAGTAAATAAAATAATTAATAATAAGCAAGTTTATATTTCCAAGTATTGTATTATTTTATGGCGTTTAATTTTACTTGTCAAAATCAATTTCCACTCACTTGCCGTTTTAAGGATTGTTGTATACACAACATTTTCAAGTGGTGTGTTTCACAGTGTTCCGTGTTTCTGGAACATAGGCGTTACAGTTTTGGGACAACTGTGGAGTTTCATATTTTTACCTAAAAGTTGTTTGTTTGTTTTTGAATTGCTTTTGTTTCCCACAACTTTTATATTAAAAAATGAAACTCAACAGCTGTACAGAGATTGTAACACCTGTTCCAGAACCATGGAACACAGTGGAACAGCCTGCTTTAAAATGCTAATAGTCTGAAGTGTAGAAATACAAGTATGCTGGTTCAAATTATCAAACATATAAATATGAATTTATTTGTCACTTGTCATTGTTACAATATTAACAACAATTTTTAAAAAACATACATTTAAAAATATGGTTGCTTAATTATAAATTACAGAAACCACTTATATTAAAAACAAAAAAAATATAAGAATTAAAGAAAATAGAATCATTCCAATTCCCCTTGAATTTCATCTGATTATGACTATTTACAACTGAAAATTATTATGCAAGTACATGCTTGAGAAAAAACCAGTGTACTACTGAAACTGTATCATTCTGTAATATTTTTCTTAGTACATGAATAAAAATATGAATATTTATTAATACAAGTATTTGGCATGATAATACACAAATTACAAACATCCCCTAGAAAATCATATGTACAAAATTATAAGATCCTACTTATTTTATGTTTTATCATCAATTTTTTCTTCTGTATTTTCCTTATAAATATTTTCTAAATTTTGTAAATCGAGAGAATTTTTCAAAAAATCGTTATTCTCATTATTAACACTTTTGTTGTTGTCAAATGATTGAGAAGTTTGTTCTTCTTTTTTAGTCTCATCTGCATCAATTTTCTTTTTAAAAGCAGATATTACTTTAACATAATTTGATGGTATTAATCCAACTTCAACTGTATTAGATGCTCTCCACCAGCCAGGTAAATTCGTTGGTTGTAAAGACCTAGGAGCTATCAATATTTTTTGCCCAGTCTTTAGATTTAATTCTTCTTTTGATGCTGCAGTAAAGTCGTATAAGGCTATGGCACTGTGAACTGGCTCGGAACAATTAAACCATTCTTTTGGATCATCAACTAAAATAATAATTTTTAATTAAAAACTTATTTACATGCAAAATTTATTCGAGTCTCATAATATTGTATGTAATTATATAAATATTCTTACCATTGATATTATTTTGTGCAACACTTCTAAATAATCTGTGTACCAAGTATGGGGTAGCAAATAAAAGACCTAAGAATGTTAAAATAGGCCAAGCAGTTGGATGATTTTCCTTATTTCCATTTAATACTTCAGATAATGTTTGGCGCCAAACAGAATCATTAGATGCATCTTGTTGTCTGATACCTGAATAGTAAATGTAAAATATATTAAAATATGCAATTAATTTTTACAATAGAAAATGTATAAGATTATTTACCTAAAAGATGCATTGCTTTGTAATATAACCACTTCAGAAATTTATATAAAGTAAATGTGTTGATTATTTGTCCAAACATTGTGCGTAGCCTGCCAAAATTTTCAGCTACACTCAAAATTGCTCTAAAAGAACTAGTCATTGCAAAGAATGTTGATTCTAGCATCATGGTCATGGAGGAAAATGTATGCACCATAGCCTCTATGGATTGAAATGCAGGCCTGGTACTTTCTTCTGCCAACTGTACTAATCTGAAATAGAAATTAGTCATATTAAGAAATTATTAATAGCAAGCCCTATTCAAGAAAATTTACATATTTATCATAGAATGTTCAAATGATTTTCTAATCCATCATTACATATTTTTTTACGGCTTTTCAGAGTTCATGTCTGACACTAATTATATATAAGTTTGAATGTCTGTGTGTTGTTGTATAACGATCTCATTTCAGATTATTACAAGATAACTGTCGATAATAATTTCAATTGACAAAGTGAAATGTTTGAATAAAATTTGATAATGGTATCGATTGTATTTTGAAAACAAAAGCTTAATTGTGCATTTGATAAGGACCTAAATAAAGAAGTTAAAACATTTTTTTTCAACATTTGTGTTTTGAAAACAGCCAAACTATATAATTATAAAAAACTGAATGTTTAACAATTGCAAATAAACATCAGTACTATGTGCATAGAATATATACCAAATAGAGAATAATATAAATGAATGAGTGACAGTGTATATATTGTATAGTACATAAAAATTAGTAAAATTTGAGACAAAAACATTCAACAGTAATATAGTGAACTTGATTATTAACCTGTTTTCAACATCTCCACTTGGTCCACCCAGAGAATTATTATAAAATGAACCATATGGATAAGAACCAAATCCACCATATCCTCTGTAATTCCAATTATTTCCATAATTGCCATAACCCCCATAATTGGAACCAAAGGGTCCAAATGCTCCAAATGTATTTTGAACTGGACGACGAGGTGGCAATGGGGGTGGCATATTAGTTGCAATATTTGAGTTTATCATCCTTGAGCCAGGATCGCTGTTATTAAAACATATATGATATTTAATGAAATTATCGTTTAGGGGTTAAAATGAAGCATTTCAGTCAATGAATTTTGTGACATTTGCAAATAAATATTTCATAATTATTTTCAATCAAAATATTAATAGTGTACTCATTTAATAAAGAGTTGATAAATCAATTTAAAAGTCTTAAGAAAATTTCCAGTAATTATAAAGAAATTTAAAATCAATTTAAGATATAATAAGAGCATCAAAATAAGTGAAACGTAAAACAAACATATATGAAATAAACAACATATAACTTGAAAAAACTGTTTACCTTGCCAGCATGTAAGGTGCATTTCTAAATTCATTGAAATTTCCACCATTCATTCTTTGTTGATTCATTTTTCACAGAAATATACCGTTTGCAGTTGTAATCATAAGAAAAAACTGATTTTAAGGAAATCTACAGCTTTTATAAACTATATAATCAACTTTCTCTTACGTATCAGATTTACTACACCGTACACAATAAAGAAAAACACATTTAATGCAATTCACAAGACCAAAGGTTAATTTTTAATGTCGATAAAAAACGCAATACATCTCAGACAAGATAAAGATATCAATCTTAATCCAATGCATTATGCTGACTTATTTTATTTAAGTAGGAGAAAAATGACGAACCATCATACTTCTTATATAAAAGTATTTTAAAAAAACACGTCAAAGATGTGGATTTAATTGGAATTTAACAAGATGTCACATCATATTTGCAATTTGAGCTATGTCGATAATGTAGAAAACGATAAAGAGGATCTATAACAGTGTGGAGATATTTAGGATTTAGGCCGGGGCTCGCACTTGAAGTTGGTAATAAGGCGTTCAAAAAACTACTCCGGTTCTTATGCTATAACAGCAATGTTGGATAGTGACTCAATAAACTTAGTATAGATATTGCTAAAAATTAGTAATTTTCATTAATATTAATTTTTTTGATATTATATATTAATAGACTTTGGCGCTTTCGAGGACGATTCAGCTTCAGGCTGAATGAAGTTTCTGACTTGCTCTCACCATTACCATGCTTCGGGGGAGAAAAGGATAGAAACTTCATTCCGCCTGAAGCTGAATCGTTCTCGAAAACGCCACTTGACTTCAGTTTAATCTTGAAATGTAATTCTCCACTCCAGTGGCGTTTTTCAACACCCACTTCGGTCGGTTCCGAAGTCATCGGATCTAACAGAATCTGGTACACCCATGGTGTTTTTCATCACTCGGTTCTGTCGGTTCTGTCGGTTCCGAACCACTTCCGAACTTTTGTAGAACCTAGCGGAATCTGTTAGAACCTGAGGAGAAATTGCAAATGGCGATACACGTTATTTTT
>JABFPN010007145.1:0-10659 GCA_022817305.1 Leptoteleia sp. ZL-2020
TGGTAATTAATAATAAAAAATTCGTAATATATGAAATAATATTAGTATTTATTTAAAAGAAAGATAATATATCACAACTTTACGAAAACACTTAGTAAAATATACTCATATATTTCTCTCAGTGCAGCGATTTGTTCAAAGTAACTGGTGTTACTTTTTATTGATTCTTATTTACTTTTTTTTTAAACTTATAAATAATCAAAATGTTCGATCGTTCCTGATCTTAATTTTCCCGTTGAAATTTGTGTATGGGAAAGTTTTAATACACGTGGGCAGAAGGTAAGCCGAAAATTTCGACGGTTGCTTTCGTTGTGATACGCATTGAAACAGGGAAATAGTGTTGCTGGGGGAAAAAAAAAAAAAAAAGACAATCTCACCGCACTTTCAAGTATGTTCGTGGAAAATTTCAAAATGTTTCGCAGACTCATATACTCGACGCAACCTCGATGCTCCGGGTTTCGTCGCTTTTCGTGAAGTTGACGGTGCGGCCCGTAATAGGTGCCTATGTCTCCCCCTTCTCGTCTTTGCGAATGAAGCGGGAGTCGCTCTCTGGAGTATTCTAATTGTGAGAGACAGTCTCGAGAAAATACTCGACAGAAGTTGCCCGAGCTCCTTCACGTCGGGCATTTCACCGTGCCACCAACACCCTCCCCCTCCCCTCCTCGCCTCCGCCCCCCCCGGCCCTCTGTCTAACACCATTCGCCGTTTTCTTCCGTCCCCCTGTTCCCCGCCTAACTCTACTTTTCCTCTTCCAACAAAGCCGCGACTTAATTCCGACGGTGAAATTAAGTATCTCGAGGTGGCGAATTGGATCGCGAAAATCGAAATTTAGCGATTCGTAACGCAGTGTTAGCGTACACTATGTTTGTATGAAATTGATGGAAGTCAAATTTTGCTGCTTTGAAATATATTTAAATGTGTTCTTTTACTGAATATAATAGTCATAATATATAAATAAATAAATTGATAAAATATAATACATAAGTTGTTCATTTGAATCATTAATCTTCTGAATTTAAGCTTTTCTTTGATATTATTTTGTTCATTAAGAAATCATTAATTATTGATTGAAATCTAAATTTTAACAATTGATGCAATATTTTAGAAAGATATTTTTCAACGAAATATGAAATGTTAAATGACATAATTTTATAAAATTTTGTTAACTACATAAAGAGGTATGTAACAATAAAGTGAAGAGGAAAGAGTGAAGCAAACTGTGGGAATTTTTGTAAATTAGCAAATTAATAAGGTGAGAAACGAATGCCAAAACTGCGTCAATCCTCGCGCGACTGTCAGTCGCGATTAGTGTCTCCCAAGGGTCGTTGGAAAGAGGAGGCTGTCTGCGCCTCGTCCTTCTAGTGACAGACCTCGTATTAACTATCAAGTAACTTCTCGTTAGGAGCCCTTTTAACTATCACTTCGTTACTTTCCTTCGCGTTCGTTGTGGTTGCAGACGAATGTTACGACAACGCCATTACACTGAGAGAAATATTTCGTTATAGTCAAACGGGAGTCTTCCATAATTTGATTTGTACAAATATTGCCGGTGACTGTAATTCGAAGTCATTTCTTGTAATTAAATGGAAATCAGGTGAAATATGTGTTTTCAAATAGAAACAAAATAAACAAAAGTCAAAGACTTTACATTTTAATTTAATTCTAAAACTATTAAAAATCAAATTAATATTTTGTATTAATTTTACAATTAATACAGATATTTGAAAAGAGAAAGAACAATTATTTCATTGTAAAATTTTGTAATAAAAAATAAAGCCTATCAAACTTTATTAAAAAAGTAATACGACCATTTACATGGTACCATACATAGATCAACTACCTACCACCAAAAACTAGGTATCCCTCCATCAAAATTTGACGCTAAATCTTTAATCTCAAAAGAACCTCGCACACTACATCTAATCTCTAATCAAGTATTAACCCCACTGTTATCCAATTTCACTTAGAATCAATCAAACCGCTCACATTACTCAACAACACTCCGCACTCTGCCTCCGCGATCGTCAAATAAAATTTCAAAATGCTACAAAATTTTCAATTTGAAACCGAGATACAAAATAAACAAAATAAAAAAAAAAAAAAAACGCGGCGTTGATTAACAAATTAATAACTTCGCCACAAGTACGGGCCGCGCACTTCTCGTTAACGGGCGCACTACTTTAAATCCTTCAAATGGCCCGGTCGAGCGTGGATTGCATATTAGGAAATTTATTATAGTGGCCGCAAACGAGGACAATACCTCATCGGGGTCAAGTCGAGCCGTCGTAAACGGTTTCACAGAACGTAACCCCCCCGCCCTCCCCCGAGCCCACCCCAGCGCCAAGCCGTGTCGCTTTTGCCAACACATCTCTCCATGGTTTGCTCGAATTATTCATTGTTAGTGGGCGCAAACCGTGGAACTCGTTACCGCGATAAATCAAAAAGTCGCACTTGGCGTATAATTCTATCAAGTGAAGGGGCCGCAAATATTTATTTAGGGCGTGGAAAATGAAATTAACGTCGCATTTGCGACTTTGTCGCGACTCATTTGTCGCGGACAGTAATCATTTTTGTAACACGCTTATTCCAAGCTGAAAAGGGGGCGGGAAGGGGAGAGGTTCGAAGGGGGGGTTGCCGAGGGTTCGCGTTTAATTGGACGAAAAGTTATTCGTCGAAACACAATGTTCGCAATTAATCAGCCTTAACGGTTGTTTTATTCATGGATCGTCTAACGTGCTGGCGCTCATATAAACTGACACAGTTGATCGTCAAGGAAACCATGAATATACCTGGACCAAGTTACCGCTCGTGATACGCCGTAGGCAGGGACATCTCATTAATATTTAGACGTATTTTGAGCAGCGAGCCACTACCATTACGTATACCTTCGTCGTGCCGGGACCGCCATTTTCGTCTCCCCCCGAGTACCCCCCCCCCCACGCTCTATCGACTTTATACATAATTATTCGCACGAGATTGGTGAGTACCTCGCGTCCCAACCACAGTTAAGACGCAAAATGTATATGCCCTAACTCAATTGTTTTCTCACCAACTTCTGCCATGTTATAAGTCGTTAGGATGTGTAGAACTAGGTTTCTATGTTATTCGTTTTTATATTAGAATATGTTCAATGAATTGAACACAATGCCTTACTTATAGCCATGAAAAAAAACATTTAGACTTTCGACTTAAATTAGAATAAATTCTTATTGCAGGATATTTCAGAAGAACTTTGTTTTATCAAAAAGGGTATTCTTTCAATGAAATGATGATCTTTGGTTTTATCAAAGATATTAAAATCTTGTCTAATTTTCACGTAACATATTTTTATGTCTACTATGAAAATAGAATTTCAAGATAAATCAGTTTCATTTATTTCGTCCAAAAGACAGCAAAAAATGATCCAATAAACGATGGCGATTAGACCATCTTTTGATAATCCCGTAGACGAGCGAATGGTGTGTCCAGGGATTTAATTATGGTCGAACTGCAAATGAATACAGCTTGATCACTCGAAATTGCGTTGACGCGAAGCAAAACTATTTTCGCCGATCTTTCGTCGTGGTCTTATCTGTCGGTTCTCGAAGTTCGGAGCCCCAACCCGGGTCCAACAGACGACCCCTCGTATTACCTCCAATATCGCCACCTCTTCGTTTTCCACCATAGCGTAGGACGAGTATAGCGCAGCACTGTAATGATCGTAAATTGAGATTGTTCGCGTATACTACTTCTTCGGCGAGACTATTACGCTTCATTTTGAAGCTTCGACTTGTTCATAAAAAAAATTCAGATTGCGCACACCGCGATGAACGATTAACCGTCACCTTGCATCAATCTTAAGCAAACTTTATGATACGATTCAAGGTTTCATTTTATTCCAAATATGAAAACAGTTATGGAACATTTAACGGCACTTCAAAGGACTAAGGAGACATTTATTTCTTTTAAGATTCTCGAAGACTTCGAAGACTTTCATTTCTCTTTCACTGTGATTTTATTGTTAAACTTTATATTTTTATTCATTAGAAAAATCTAATGCAGGAAAACTAAGAAGTAAATGTATGATTTATATTAAGAACTCATTTCATAAGCATTTATTCAATGAATTAATCGATTAATTGAACAAGAAACCCATATAATTAAAATTTCTACGTATCAAATAGTCACTGGCATCGCGTTCCAAGAAACTTCTGTAAAACCGATTTCCAAAATGGCTACCAACGTATTCCCGCAAATATTAATTCGTGCAAAAAGAAAAACAATAAATAAAACGGGAAATAAGCTCAAGACTAGAAATTTAATCGGTCGAAAATTCAGTAATATTTCCGGCGCGCGTACCGACCATAAATAAATAATGATCGTCCGACGAAAATAGGTTTGAAAAACCATCAAAACGATCGCGAACGAAGTAAGGAGTCGGAAACCGACTGCATTCGGCTTTTCCGAGGTTCCTAATCGATTGCCGTGAATTTCAAACTTTATTCCACCCCGCCCGGTCGGACGTCCTCTGCTTCTTCCTTCGTCCTTTTCGATGCCTCCTTTTCCCCCAGTCCTGTCTCTCTCGCTCCTTCAGTTACTCTTGCGCGGAGAAAAAGAAAGTCGGCGAGGACGTTTAGAAAACGAGGAGAACCGGGAAAGCCGGAGAAGCGTAAGAGAAGGCGAGGAACCGACGGAGAAAGACCGAAGCTCGTTGGAGAAAGAAGCGAACAGGGCCGGGAGAGGCAGCGAAGTCTGTAAATTTTCTTACATTTTATGAGCCATCAGAATTTCATAACCTCGAGCCAGTCCGCGTGGTACTTTGCACAAGAAAAGTTTCTGAGCTCGAGACCTCACCCCCCCCCCTCTCCCCCTCTTAAAGCCCCCCGCGTTCTACAAAGACTTTCTCCTCCGCCGCCGCTTATCTTTGTATTTCCATGCTCCTTTATCTTGTTGCATTTTGCCGCAGTTCTTATTTCCGACGGTATCAAGGCGACGATCTCGCGAAATTTATTTTACGCGAATTTCCAGTTCGACGGGATTTTTCCACCGATTTTCGTTGCGTGATTTCATGTTTCGACGGTTCGTGCGCGAGTCATCGACGACTCGTAAACCCCCCCCCCCCCGCCTCGTCTCAAAGTATTTCGTAAACCGCAAGGCGTCGGTTGCGACGGACGCTCAGTTTTACGAATCGTGTTTTTTCCTGAAACCCGCATACGTGAGTTCCGTTAAGTCAGAGGCACGAGAAAATAACCAAATGCAATGGCCCCCGTACGACTATCTAATAATCCATTCCAAATACCAGAACAATTATTATTGTTGCATGCATCGCGTAATAACGCGTTTCTTAAAAGTTAAAATTCTTCGAAGTTTATTTACGTTAACCCGCTTAAAATTGCACACACTTTTACTGTGTAAAGGAAGTATGAGAAAAGTATTCGAGCGCGTTTGGAATTTGGCTGTAACGATATCAGGAAACCAAGTTCATCAAGTCTTAATTTAATTATCTTAGCGAAATATTATACATTTTTCTAGGAAGTTGAAAAGCCAAATTAATTTAAAATTGAAACTTTAACTATACAATTTGAAATTTACGTAAATATAAGATTATTTGTAGACTTCAATAGTTCGTTTTTTTTTTATAGAAATATAAGTTTAATTGAAAATTATTTATATAATGATTATTATATTAAAAGATATCAATTTTTATTATAATGATAATTTGTAAAGTAAATAATTATAAATCTTACATTAAAAAATTATTAAAATAAAAATGCCGACGGTCAACCAAGGCATACCGGGGTTGTCCCAATCATTTTCTTTTCCTCCACATCTGCCGAGGAAAGAACTTGGAAGCATTTATAATAGAATAAAAATCTTGTTAATAATTCCATAACTCTTATGAAACAATAAATATGATTCGACCCCCGCAAATATATCTTAACCGTCGCAGTTGGAAGAAATGTTTTATGATTTGTGGCTGTGATTTCTCACTTGGAGAAGTTTAGCTTGGTGCGCCATCACAAAGTATAGTAACTCCGGCCTATGTCACGAATGACAACGATGTCAGGGAGAATATAATAACAACCTGCGTATCTGCATTATGCGAATAGCAGTTAGAAGTTTCGCGACTAGAATTATTCTAAACGAATACGCGACAAGAGGACGGCACGTATTCAACTATAAGCGAACTGTTGCGGCGAAAAAAAAGGAGGGAAAAAAATATGAAAGTGCGGCATAACCATCGAATGGCACAAAAACGAAAAGAAAGAAATGAGAATCGACGCACGGCTACATCGGCGGAAAAGTTTCGGCATAACTTTCGAATACTAATACCTAACACAGGACGCTAGGTATCGTAATAACCAGTTTCATGCTTGTTATTGCGAAAAAGTAAAACGTGCTTAAACTGACAAGAATATTGTATTCGGATTTATATTCATTATGTATGGATCTTGTATAAGTTAGTAATAAATATAGTTCAATGCATGAAAAAGAAAAGTTTAGTTGTGTCACCCACCCATATAACGCACAATCCCATAATGATGTTCATACGAATACATACAATCATCAAATGACTAATAAATGAGGGGGACTCGTCATATAACAAAATATCCCGAAGGGAAAATAATAATAATGTATGTTATGTAACTGTATGATTCGTGAAAGAAGTTAATTACTGTTTGTTTAATGGACGGTCGATGAAGTTAAATGTTCGTTTCTTCCTCCTGTAGTTGCCTTTATTTCTTTACGTAATGTCATAAAAACTTTATTTCGCTAATTTTCTATGTTGCTGATGAATTAAGAATAATACTAATTGTTATGTTTCAGATAATGGTAGAATATTGAAGGCAATGTGTGATAACTGGCGAAAGCTATTGAAATCTAAAAATAGCATCATTTGCAATGCACTTATACTTTGCTTACTTTATTTCGTTACACTGCCACGTTTAAATGCATTGTAACTGTTCTTATGAAAAGTAATTATAAGTATAACAAAGGTTTATTAATGTAAAGTCTAAAGTACGGGTGAATTAACCTGAAGTTACGAGAAGTTATAACAACATTTCTTGATAAAAATAATAAAGCTGGTAATATATGTATGTACTTATTTTACGTAAATGCGTCCATAATATTTAATATGTATTAATTATTATTTACTTAGATGCTTCTGAATAATACTACAAAAATAATTGCTTCCTGTAATTTCCACGTGCGAAGTAAAGTACAAATTAATTTTACTAAAGTTTTCACTGTTGAAAACTGTTCTATCTATTCTAACAATCAGGCAAAGTTCCAGAGATTAGTATTCAATTTTACTAATCTTTAACTTTTTTTATTCTAATATTCCCTATTTGCTCACAAGTGTAATTAATTGCTTTTAACTAAATATAAATATAAATTTAAAAACATGAATACAAAAAAACGATACAATTATTGGCCATGCATCATGTAACGCGTTAAGTTCCTTCGTTACTCTAGTAGAGATACGCCATTTTGGTCAGACAGGAAACTTCGAGAATGTAACTACTTGAAGAATATTTGTATACTCCACAAACGAATACTATATTTTATTAAATATTTGCTTAACCTTTAAAGCCGAATGATTTATTGCAATAAATAATACATATCTACGAAATAAAAATAATAATTACTATCAGTTAATATAAACAATATAATTTTATATGTGAAACTCTTAAAAACATTAATTACTTCAAGATTTTATGCATTTGTTTGGAAATAGTTATTAAAAATGTTTTATTCTTTTAACTACAATGAACCCTTGAACTCAGTATTGGTCTCAACATCAAATCCGCCATTTTGTACAGAAAGAAATACCACCCTTACGATACATTCACGTAAATCCGTTACCAGTTCAGAGAGTAAAATTGTTAACAAAAACATCGACGTCTCTAATACTCACGCGCAAAAACTTTTAATATAAAAATCAAACAGTGAACAAGTTAAACAATTTAGCAGCATTAATTTTTAAACTTACATTATAAAAAACATTTATCCTTATTAAATTTGTATTAAATTAAACTAATTGATTATAAAATAGTAAAAATTCTATTTATATAGAGATTATTAATAACAACAATACATCAATTATACATATAAAAAAAGCTTTACCAACATAAATTTACAACGCCACCCAAATTAATTTACCGTGAACTTTACTACATTACCTGATACCACTTCATCGACAAAATTATGATCCAAAGCCACCCCCCTCCCCTCCCACCAGCCATGTTTCGTTAATTTCTTCGAAATAAGAGAAAGGTTTACTTACGGAGATCGATATTCCGCTCGATCGGTCTGTGTTCGCGCACTAGACGTCCTTAAACTGGTCCGCGAACCTCACCCCGCAGCAGGCGCCAACATAGTTGGCAACGTTAAAACCAATCGGCGAACTGCAAGAACCACTTAATGTACAGCGTACAAGTCTTATGAGCTGGCCTCGCGGTACTCGCGCGAGCCTTTTTCTCTCGATTAAATCGTATTGACCTTGATGGCTATTAGCGCACGGTAACGACGATTATCGAGCAGATCGTGGACCGTGAAATAGACCGAATGGTGGTAACAATCGGTGCTCATGCTGGGAATATCTAGCGGGTACTTGTCTTGGGTGGTCGCCAGAGCCACGGGGGTCGTGAGATCGACGCGTTCCGGAGGAGGTGGTGTCGACGCCGCCAGTAGGGGGGGGGCGGCAAGGGGGTGGCGGCGACGGTGCCGCTCCGCGTTTCCAGGGGTAGGTAAAAGGCGGGGGAGGTAAAAGGTCGAAGGTGGAAGGAGGACCGAGTAGAAGGGCGGTTAGGTGGGCCGCCCCACCCGCCGCAGACGTCGCTGATTGGACCACCCCGTCCGCGTCTCCGACCACCTGCGGGAGGGGGCTCCTCTTTTGCCTCCTCTTCCGCATTTCCATCATCCCGTACGAACGTACTCCTCTCCCTCTCCCTATCCCACCTAACTGCTCTCCTCTATCTCCTCTTTTATGCCCGCTTCTTACTCCTCTCCTCTCGTCTTAGCTTCGCCGTTCTTTTCATCTCCTTTTTACGATTTTCATTTTCTGCCATGTCATTTCCTGTAGCCCAATGGTTTACCCAACGGGTATTAGAGGACGGACAGTAAGGTTTGGACCTTATATTTTTTTATTTCGGCCCTGCATTTTATAGTCTAATACGTTTTCATTGCAATTGAAATCAAATTGTCCTGGATATAGATCGACGAAATATTTTATAAGCTTCCACAAGTTATATATAAAACAATCAAGTTAATGTTTCTACTGAAGACAAATTGACATTTATCATATATTCTTACACGGAGAGAAAAGATTAATAAAAATTACTGACATTGTTGGTAAACTGGTCATATACTTGCAAGAACCGAAAAATTACTATCCTAAGTTAGTAAAAAGTGTCAGCTTTCTAAGAATTATTTTCAACCAATTGATACGTTTTACTAACTTAAGATAGTAATTTTTCAAGTTTGGCCAATATATAACCAGTTTACTAAGAATGTCAGTAAATTTTATTAATCTTTTCTCTCCGTGTATGGAAACATAATTACTTTACTTTTCGTAATAAGAGACCCGTTAAAGCTTTATTTTTAGTGCTTATAGTGATAGATAATTTGTTATATAATATTCAATATGAATTTATGTTCGCGTTAGTTATACTCGAGTCTGAAATTTTTAATTTAATTTTCAACAGTCAATATAAATTTTCTTCACGCAGTATTACTTAAAAGTATTATATGATTTACTAAATATTTCTATTTACGTATGTACATGTGGCTTAGCTGTAAATTTGAGGAGAAATATTTAAAAATGATAATACAATTCAGTTTACATTTTTTTACAAATGTAATCGCGGAACATTATTTGGATGATAACTTTCATAAAATCAAATTAACTTTGGTAAACTAACAAAGTCGCATCTGATTACATACATAAAATTTAATTCAATCTTAAGTAAATGAAACAGAATTATAGCTTCAGTTCGTTCTCAATCAATAGATAAACTGCATTTCTTTTTCAATAAAAATTATGGACATTTTTTTCTCAGAAACTTACATCTAATTGCTTACTTCATTACATATAATTTTAAATTAAAATTCTATAATAATATTTCCCTATCATTATATTTATACATTAAACTCCTTTGTTTACATGTATTGAAGATGTAAAATATAGATAAATATATATAGATAAATAAGAAATTACAAATTCGTGCTTGGATGGTACGTATTATACTAACCATCAGTATGATACTTAATTAATTATAAAATATTCTCTTTTTAATATTTTTAAATTAAAATAAAGCAAGCAGACAAATAAAAAATTACAAAGATTTTATTTATACCGAGGGAAATGAATGCAACAAATTCTAAACGAATGTAAAAGTATAATTTATATTAATTAAACGGACAGTGTATTTAACAAATTGATATTACATTTAATAATCACTGAAATCAGCATATTCATTACACTGAGAGAAATATATGAGTATATTTTACTAAGTGTTTTCGTAAAATTGTGATATGTAATCTTTCTTTTAAATAAATACTAATATTATTTCATATATTACGAATTCATATATTACGAATTACCAAGATCTTGGTAATTAATAATAAAAAATTCGTAATATATGAAATAATATTAGTATTTATTTAAAAGAAAGA
>JABFPN010007146.1:0-10658 GCA_022817305.1 Leptoteleia sp. ZL-2020
CGCCCCCCCCCCCCCTTCATTTAACTGAACATAATGAACAGTGAAATGTCATCGGGGAGGCGTTGTTTTTGAAACCAATGATTTTAACGAAGAAATGGGTTACTTCGAGCACCGATAAATCTTACGGCAACAAATGTTGTTTCCCGAAAGCAATGAAAATAAGCAATTTGCGGGATGTTAATTAAAATGTCGAATAAGAACGCGCGAGCCGTTGCTTCGGGCCGCAACTTTTCCGAAAGCGAAACATCATGTGGTTCTGCGGCGCGATGATAAAAATTACTGCAAGTTGTTAATTTTTCTTTCTTTTCTCTTTTTTCTCTTTCTTTCTTTTAAATAAAATAAACGATAAATATCATGTTTATGCCGGGGGATGTAAGGCAGGTGTACATTTTGCACGGTTAAAGTCCGTTTCCAAGCGCTTCCTCTGGATTGATCTGACGTGGAATGACCCAGATTTATTTTCGACGGCGGAAAAGACAAAGGGATGTCGGAGAAAATTGCACCGCAGGGATTATTATATATCGTGTGCAGGGTGGTAGGGAGGGGGGAGGGGGGCAATTTATTACGTTCGCAACGCCGCGTGAACGAAGCCTTAGCCTCAGCGACACCGATCGACTTGAGGTTGACTCGTCTCTATCCGTTTTAATCGAATTTTTAAAACGCGTAAGTGTATATATGATGCCTTGTTTCATTCCACGCGATTTTTTGTAAACATATTCATTTTTTTGTTCCATTTTTATTTTTTCATTATTTGTTTCAGTTCGAAGCAAGGTGCTGTTCGATTTTAATAAGGGATTAACGTTGTATGAATTAGACGCGGTCCTTGTTTATAAGGATGTATTTTAAAAAAATGATAATCGTTTTCTCTATAATTTATTATCGTACAATTCATTGTGATAGACTCGTGGAATGTAAGTTCAGTTTCTTGGATAAACAAATTGGACAATTTTCTTTCGCGAGATATTTATTATAAGATAGTTGGGGAATAAATTGTTTTCGACTGCAAGCTGATCGCGACTATAATTTTTGTTTCCGGTTAGAGGTAATTATTTCGAATATTAAATATAATTTCAAACTACAATATTGTCGTCGTCCAGCTTGTAGTCTGATTTTTGTCGGCGTTTCATAAACTCGCTCAACCTTGACACCAATTTGGCGAAATTTTACTGGGAAGAAATTTTTCGAGAAGAATAAACGGGTTGATGTGGTATATTTGTCAAGCCGTGAGCAGAATAATAACGCTTGTTTGAAATTTATTGTCCAGGATGGGACATTATTGGAGATATAAAAACATTTAATCACGAAGCCGGTCTCGTGTACAGTCCTGTGGCGAATATTGAACTATTATAATACTGGTTAAAATGAAATCTTCAAAGTGAAGAATAGATAAGAAACCGGTAATAATCAATCGATAAACGCAACGTTTCATACGTAACCATATGAATACAATTCTATATACGAGTATATATGCTAGATGACCACCTGAGATAGATATATTTCCTGTTCTCTAAGGCTACATCATTATCTTTCCAATTTTCATTAACATACTATCATAATATAACAACCGACTCAGCTCAATCACTTGTGGTCTTGTTTATCTCTCTTGTACATTTGTTATCTCAAGAATGACAATATTATTATATATATATCCAAATAACGACTTTAAAGGTGGTTACAGTTGTGTTATGGTTCTAAAAATGTGTTGATATTTTTAAATGGTTTGATATCTTCTTGTGTTAAATATAGTCACTTTAACAAATTCCTCATTTCCATTGTATTTTGGAGTAGTTTTCGACATTTGTTTATGGTCATTCTGTTTATGTAGTTTAAAAATTCCAATTTCTAGCAGTCGTCTAACTTAAATGAATGACACAAAACTCATTACATTAATAACTGATCTAATAGTTAGATCAATCATTGAAATTTGTAATGCGTGGAAATATAATTAACTCGCAGTTGATTCAAATTCTGAAACTGAAAAAGATTCCTGTACTGTGCAGCATTGATTCTATTCTATTGTGAATAATCGTTTTCATCTCCTTTATGTTTTTCAACCCTTCTATCATTATTTTGACTTATGGTTCAAATTCACTAATAAGGCACTTCTGCAACACATCTCCCTTTGCTGATATGCCAAGAATTTTTCACTCCAACTGATCACCATTCTGACAAACTCGGCACATATATAATACTCCAACGTCTGTATACTCAAATCGACACGTTCACCAAATCGAGAGTACGTAGCAAGTCAATGCACTCATTCCGTACTAATCAAATCCAGTCTAAAGTTATCTGACTTGTTCCAGTTAAATAAGATTGGACATTTAGGGATAACATTTCATTGCCATCATTAAGAATGAAAGCTGGTAACTGATCTTTGTTGTTAGGATTAGATGAATTACTAACCATAGGATTCCTACTTTGAAACACACTCATGATAGGAGTTAAACTTGAGGTGCGTTAGTCTGAAAGACAGAAGATAATGCGAGTGTAAATATGTTGGACGTATGATAAGGCGGATCCGCACTTAGGTGTGAGAATTTACATGAAAAGCTTTGCCACAACGACTCTAAGTCCAGATTGAGGTTAGGGAGTTTAATCCACATAAATATATATATATATATAAATGCAAATATATATCCAAATCAAGTGGTATTTTCGAGGACTTTTTCGTAAAGCAAGTGGTACTTTCGGGGATAAATTTCGATGTCGAACCCTGAAGTTGTCCCCCGTGATATATATGGCAAGTGGTATTTCTGAGGTTGAGCTCAAATATGATCGTGGCTCGCGCATAATGAAATATTCGAATTTAAATTAAATCCATCAAATGGCGTTGCCATGGGCCACTATCGAATTAAAAAATGTTTGCTTGTATATCCACATCCCTATCATTCAAAAATTTGGACACTACCTCCAAAGTACCATTTGACCCGATTGTAATACCTATTTTACGTTTAATTCTGAATTTGATAACTGTGCTGGCGTTCATCTTTTACAGATGTTCTTTGTGCTATCTTTAAGAGTAGAAAGGTGGCTCTCTGCGATTTTCGAACCGTTATTGTTTAATTATTGTAATACACGGGGCAATCATCAGTCAAATAATCACGCTAGTCCCCGTTCGTTCGTGCAATTTTCCGTCGAGCTAAGTAAGTGCTGCATTTGCAAATCTAGTGAAAGCAAAGCATTCGTCCAAAAGTCGGTGCACCAAAAGTGAAAAAATCTTGGTAATCAAATATATATATATATATATATATATATATATATATGAATCACATATGATGGTATATGAATGTGTCCAAATAGGTCAATTTATTTTTTTATATAATTTTTTTCTCGTTTTGAGTTAAAATTGTTCACAAACTGCATTTGTGAATGTTTAAAAGTCATGTTAAAGGTCATGTTTAAAAGTTAAAAAAAATAAAAATTATAGGCAGAAAAATTAAATGGATTTTAGAAGAATTTTATGTGGTTTTTTAGTTTTTTTATTTACATTCATTTATAGATTTACTTGAAATTTAATCATCTTCATATATATATATATATATTTCATTTTTATTGAGAGTATGTAGATTCTGAATGAACGCGCAAACCGAAAGATGAGAGCTCACTGTAATATGACCAAGCATGACGAAATACGTGCAAATTGATCGTATTAAACTTCAAGGTTACTTAGATTTAAGTAGAATAGTTTCTTTTTATATTGGACAAGTGCTATGAAGAGATACTGGCTGTATCTTTTGGACGTGAACGCTATTAAAAATAACCAGGAAGTAAGAACTGAATTTCCCGGAGCGCCACCTTATAATAGGTGGTGCGTCGAGTATATTTAGCGGTGAACACGAAAGCTATCGATCAGTGTCGGGAGACGATGCCAGAATAATGGGTCAAAGGTTGTTTCGAGATTGAAGAAGATTGATTTTAAATGTGTCTCGCGGCTCATTTATTTTATGATAAAACAATTTATTCATTATTTATTTTTAATATTGATGGTAAGAGTTGAATATTTACCCAAAGCAAATTTTGCGTTCTCAAATTCTTTATAGATATATATGGATAGATAAATAAATATATTTTCTCTTCCATATAAAATCTAAACTAAATATTCTAAACGATGCAATATTTAACTGAAACGTTAAAGTTGTGGCATTAAAGATATTATTGTAAAGAATTTAGATTGGATCGTTAGGGATCCAATAATTTAATGATTGCACTTGTAAATATTATTTGATTTTACAACGTTGACATTATGATGTAAATTTAAATTAATCAATGTTATTATATACAGATGTATGTTCGTGTGATTTGTATGAAAAATTAATTTCAAGTACCTTAATCGATTGCGAGTCGCTTGTGATTGGTTAGACACTGGCTGTATATGATATCAAAGAACCGAACTGATGTAGGGTCTGAGTAATTCCATACCTGAAGGGGTGAGACACGTTTACTTTCGTTCTCAGTCTCGCAACAGTAATTGAAATCTGGCATGGTATCACGTAAATACAAACACAGACATACATACGCGAACACACAGACAAAGTAATTGGAGGATAGTTTGATCGGATTTTCGAGGACTCTTCACGACGAGTAGTGAATTTGTTACACCTTGTTACAAGGTCTTTCGAGCTGTGAAAAACAAAAAACCTGAAGCTCTGCGCGCGCGAGGCTTCCCTGGTTTCTTCGCCCTTGTAAATACATTTGTACATTTAATTGCACGTGTGATAAGCCCCCCGACTATTGTTTGTATAGTACAAACCATATTCTGTATATATTTTTATTATCCCTCATTCATTTCTGTCCCAGTGAATAATACTTCATCAACATATCTTTGTAGTTCCTTCATTCCTGACCCATGGCAAGCAAATTATGGGGGTGGTTTTGCGCGCGACCGAGATCAATCGGGATGCATCACATGTATGTGTCAGTGGTCCGTTAAGATTCAAAGGGAGTTTCGACTGATAACAATATAATGGGCAACAATAATATAAAAGCTGTCAACAATAATTAAATTGTTGCAGAGTTGAGTATAAAGAAATGAAGCGGGGTTGGAAATATATTGAAAATAAAAAAAAGAATATATATATTTATATATATATAATTTTAACTTTGTTTTAACTATTGAGATATAATTTTGTCATTTATTCTATAACTGAAATTCATACGCATACTCTCTCAGTATATATATGTTTTTCATATCACATTTGTATATACAATTATTTCAAAGAGGTACCCTTTACGAGGTCGATGTGTAACTCTTTTTTTACTTTGTACATTTCATAAAATACATTTTTCACTTTTTTTTTATTTCGTTTCCTGTTTGTCCATATGTATCTTTTCTTTTTTAACTCAACTTTCTTAATGGTGATTATAGCGCTTAAGGCAAAGCAAACAATAAAGGAGGTTGGTGCAGGTTTCGATTCGATGCATAGAGATGTCTCGAGAATGTGTGTCTGTTTAGTGTTTATTCCAATGACAAAATTCGTTGGTACAACACTGTCCTTCCATAAACTGAAAAAGTGATAGATGTTCTGGAGAAATTCGTTCATATCGTAATTCACATTGTCCTTGTTTTGCATCGAAGAGTATTTCTGCTGGTCGTGTTTGATTGGTTCCAATGACGGAGTAGATTGGGGAATTGCCTTATGATTTTTCACGACACATCACGGACGCCCGCTTTATTCGATAAGTAGGTCTTAGAACGCGTTGCCTTAGTTATGCAAAAAGGAGAAAAAAAAAGAGAGAAAAACATAATAACCGTGACGGACAAAGGCCGACGTGCCAGCTGCAATCGTAATTGTAATCCTAACCGAATTAATTAGAGTCTAAGTTTTTTAGCATAGTAGATAATCAAAATTGTACGACCTTCATTCTGCGTTCAAATTCATTGATAAGCGGCGACTTTTGTCCGTCGCTAAGTGGAAACGACTTAAAGATGTAAGGAATTTCCCAAAGTGTGCTTTAAGAAAGTGAGATTGTAATTTCATTGTAAATACCGATTTCAGTGTCTACACACTTCTGCATTAAACAATGAAACAGAACGCAAGAAGAAGAATGTAGGCGAGGGTGTGGGGTGGGGGGTAAAATTGATGATAAGTTTTTAACGATTTGACAATTGATTGGCCCCCTCGAAAGGGCAATATTTTTATAATTTTTTAAATCATTTTTGATAACGACGTTGCTGATTCCTTCGGAATAATTTGACGCGCTGATGTGATAAACGTAGGGGACGCGATTAATTTATTTTATTCGTCGATGATATTAGATTAGGGCAAAGGAGAGGTGGGGTGGGCGCGGAGACGAGCGGCACAAATGTCGGTATTTATCGATTGAGTTGAAGCAATGATCGTGGTTTTCGTTTTTACGCGATAGAATGTCGACTTATATATTTTTTCATCTTGCAAATAATATAACGAGGTATTTTTGCAAAAAGGACCCCTGCGAAATTTTATAGATGTTACTCGGAAATCGAAGAATGGCGGCATGCGAAATCACTATTGAGCGAATACAAATTTTCAAATTTGCAGGCGTTCTTTCTTCTTTGCGTTTCGTACGTGCACTTTCCTATAAAAAGAAAAGAATAGGGAAAAAAATAACATAAGATAAAGCAAGGAAATAAAAAGGCCCGAATAAAAGTAAATAATAAAAATCACAAAATACAAAAAATCACGCAGAAAAAGAGAGGGAGCGGGGGGGGGGGGGGGGGGGGGGGTACGGTAAAATGTCGAGGACAAGTGGCCGACGAATTCTTTGGCAGTGAAGGGATTTATTTGCGAAGGTCGAACGGGGATAAACGGAGCTTTTGCATAATTCTTCGCGTTGATTGTCAATTCGAATACGATTTTCAGTATGATCATATTACGATAAAGGATCATAATGGCGTAACGAACGCGAGTAAAAGGAAAAGGTGACGGAGACAGAGGGAAGGGCGGGGCGGGGGTTGTGATCTTCGCGAAAGTGCAATTGGATATATCCACACGTGTCCAGGCGAACGAGTGATAAAGGGCAGAGTCATATTTGCATATTACTTGTAGAAATCCGTATTTACCGGTGGAATGCGATAATACATTAAAGTAGAACTTTCTCAGTCGTCGTTCCGAGGGGGAGAAGCGCGCTCTCCGTAGACACGGCTGTCTCGTTTTGGTCATTGGTTCGAGATGGTTTACGCGACTAGTCTTAAAAGTGTTTTTCGATTGTGATAGCCCTCAATTGCGATTACGTTCGATATAAACGAACCTTACAAGGGTCAATGTGGACTTATAAACTTATTGTAATTGATGTTTCAGAATAGTAGGAGAAAAACCTGACCGTGCCCATCACGAACCAAGAACTGTACAGGTCGATAGTTGTATGTTTAATGATTGTCAAATTCTTTCGTGTGATAAATTAACAAGCAAAAACAAAAAATAAATACAAAAAAAACATAAAATTTACAAAAAAATGCAAATAAAAATTAAAAAATATTAAACTGAGAGACGGATTGGGTTAAGGACGTCGAGGAAATAATTTGTACAAGGCGTGTGAGTGTGAAGAACGAGCGAGCGAGAGAGAGAGAGAAAGAGAGAGAGAGACTTGAGAAGAGGATGTAAGGGAGGATCCGTTGAAGGGAGGGACGAGAAGAAATTATCGAAAGATGCGAGCGAAAAGGAGAGAGCGGGAGAGAAAGAAACAATATTATATATTATTAACAAATGTACGATGTCCCACTGTGATACGACTTTTGTTTTGCATGCAAAAGTATATTATTATTGCCGTAATTATGAACTATGTAAGAATCATATATGTATATACATACATATACAATAATAAATATATATACAAAATGTACGTTATTTACATATAACATGCGCGCACGCGTCTGCAAAGTAGCGTTATAAATTTTGACGCAGGGTTTGCAGGGGCGTGCGCGTTGCGCGTACTCGCGCGTTTATGCGTCAGCGCATGCATGGTTACGTTCGGATATCCATTGTATTATTTGACACACGCAATAGCATATAACACGGACGAGGAATCGAAACTAACATTGCGAAAATTCATTTTTGATGCGGATCCGTACACGACTTTTGCGCTGAATTTCATAAACGCGCGGGTACCTTGTGATCGAGCGTATGCGCGCATGAAAGCAAAGACAAACAAAAAGAAAATGAAGATGAAGCAGAAGAATAAAATAATAATAATGATATTGATGATAAAAACCTTAAAAAACGAAAGAAAAGAAAATGAAACTTGAAAAAGGTAAAACTATGATTTCTTTTGCACGATCAAATTAGCGAATTCCCCGTGCATTCGGGGATTGAAATACACAACCACAAATTGCACGAGAGCGCAGATTTTCTACGCGATATACATTTTTGGCATCGATACCGTTCGGCTTTCGATTCAACCGCGATTTTCTGAACAATTGATCAACTGATTTGATATCGGTTGTTCAGTTGTTTTGACAATCCAATTTTTTGTATATACAGTGCCAACCTGTATCGAAGCTCTCTCTAAGATGTAAGAATTTTGAAATGATAAAAAATAAGACATCGTTATTGTTCAGTTTTTAAATTTATCTTTACTTTAGTAAAGAATAAGGTGTCCAGTATAAAGATATTCAATCGTGTCTGAATAAAACTCTGATTAAAATTATGACAGGTGCTGTGATGCAGGTTTTCTGCTGTATTTCAGTCAATGGTGTTTTTGTGTATGTTAGGTCTCGGTATCTGAGCGTAGTCATTGATTATGATCTCTTAATTTTAATGCTCGAAAATCAAACGGTATTGCGTGAGTATAAAGGAAGAACAGATTGTAAAGCCAGCGAACGAATGACGACGACAAGAATTAATTCGGTCATGCCATATTGCCAACACTAAAACTTGTTACTTTTTTAATGTATGTGTAATTTTCGAAAACTAAAGTATTATCTCATTGTTTATTGTGGCAATAATGTGCCCATGAAAATTGTATGCACGGCAGAAAGCGTTGTATTCTTCGTTTCCTCCTTCTGTTTAAGCGGTCTTTATAAACTGTTGGTGGATTTTGTTGATGCGATGATTTTCTTAATGAAAATAGCAGTTATGGCATTCGTTGGCTGAATTTCCAATATACGTATAATTATGTAAACTGACGCGGGACATTGTTCCGCAGAGCTGGTTTCGTCCTCGTATTATATATCGTTAATTTGGTAGTACACTCTGTAAAACCATTTATATTTGCATATAATTAATATGTTTTACTTATGACATATTAGTTACTTATTTCTCCCAGTAAACGAGAAAGAAAAGTTATTAAAAGTTATTGAACTACACAAATTTTTATTTAAAATTTTTCATTGTTATTATGATTTTTATATTTTTCACAACTCTTAAAAAGTTTTAATACCGACTTTTGCATTTTAAGCATTTTTAATATTCTTCTTTACTGGGTTGTGTCCTTATACCTATGTGTTAATTTTCCTATGACTTTATATAAAATATAAAAAATCATTTATATAAGATTGTTAGTAATTAATAATTTTTGTGTAATTATAAGAATTTGTTTTATATAGAATGTTTTATAGATTTTTTTTTTATTTTTAACATGTTATTAACTATTAAAACATAAAATTAGTAGTGAAATCAATTATTGGGATTTATTAGTAATTAGGCAAAATCTGCATTTATTATGTTTTAAAAATACTATATCTTTTTAGTCTTGTAGTTTTTTTTTATTATAAAAAAATTCATTTTACAATTAATTAATTTACAAGAAATCATCTAAATTTATAGAAAATTTCTAGACTAATATTAATATTGACAAAAAATTAAGTTAATATGTATATATTTAATTTATTTATAAAACAAATTAACAATAATCAAAAATAATTGTGTAATATCAAATTCAAAGTAATTTTTTTTGATTATTAGAATTATTTTTATTTGAAAAATGGTTTTGTTTGAATATTCAATATGACGAATTTTGTTTGTAAATAAAAATTATATTTTCCGTGGATGCGTGCGCATTCGGCTGTTCAACCCGCATGCTCATAGTCATGTAGTAAATCACGAAACTCAGTATTACGGCATTTTAGTACATGCTGGTACTGGATGATCTGAATTGAAGATGGAATAGACAAATGAGGTTATGTTTAAGTACATTTTATTGTAATAATAGTTTTATATGAGACTAATTAAGATTTTACTAATATATTTGCGTCATTTTCATTAATTCTTACACGTTGAATTCGAGAAGAGCGTAAATTAATAAACCTTTATTTTGTTCACCTAAAAACAGTAAGTACACTTTAAATTAAAATATTATATATTTAAATGATGGAAATCAATGGCAAATATATAATGATTAATTAATATTAATTCAGTACGAGAACCATTTTCTAAAAATTGTCTTCTTTTATGTTATTTGTAGTGGAATTCACATTTATATCGTATTTAAATTTCGCGCCGGTGCACGCACATTTGTTGCCTCATTATGCCGAGTCACGTAATCGAGCCCGTATAACACGGACGATTCGTTTAACGGTTAGTAATGTGCGCGACTACGAGCCTCGGAATAAGGCGGCGGTACTTTTACGGGATTTATCGTGTGCACAAAGTTGGATTCAGGTTGGAGTGGTTAAGACCAGGTAATGTTCAGGTACATTTTACTGTAATTAAGTGTATCTATTATTAACGAGACTAAATTTT
>JABFPN010007147.1:0-10654 GCA_022817305.1 Leptoteleia sp. ZL-2020
TTGTTTTGTCGATAACTTTTTTTTGGGAGGGGGTAAAATAAAATTATTTGCAGGTAAAACGTGGTCTAACGAAGGGCTTTCGATTTCCACGTTTTACCCCCCAGCCCGGCAAATTTTCCGGGCTTGTGAAGTTAGCCCGGAAATTTTGTTTTTCGTATAAAAAAAAATTGGGAGGGGGTAAAACGAAATGAGTTGGGGGTAAAATGTGGTCTAACGATATACTTTCGATTCGCACGTTTTACCCCCCAGCCCGGCAAAAATCCGGGCCAACTTCACGGACCTGGTTATTCGTTTAGTTGGTGAAAAATGATTAGCGCTCGACATTACGCATCACCTGTTGATCGCCAATGTTAAATGACAAAAGTTTTGAGTAATGGATTCTTTTGCTGAATCGATTATCGCGGGTCATGTCTTCGTTGCTCAAATTACATCGCATCAATATACGCAATTACGAGCGACGGTTACGGAACAAGTTGTAAAATAAGAAAACTTTTGCCATGAAAAAAAAAAACCTCGGGGCTATTTATTTATTTTTTACTTTTTCTTCTTTTGAAGCACTAATAAGCAGGTGAAAATGGTCCGTTTATGATCATGCAGCTAAATTGTTAATTTTGCCGCACTTTCCATTTGTTTAATTAACCATACAATGAGAAAAAAAGATCTTATTAATTTTCGTAGCATAAAATTATTTTTCATTTATTTTATATTACTTTGCAATTTCTATTTAATTTTTCTGTGTGCCAAGTCGAATTCACGATTGTTACACTGGGAATAAATTTCGCGGCATCTTAAATTTCGTATATCAAAGTTTTCCGACGAAGTAGCGGTTATCGAATGAAGCCATTAAGAGTGTTGGCAATAACATTAGCAGTTAACAAGCGGGTATTTTTCGGAACACATAATTCGAGCTGAATCCACGCGTGTAACTAATCCGAGGGGCGGGCCGATAAATAAAGTTACGGGCGAAATTCAAAATGTGCGAAACTTTTAAACAAATTTCAGTTGTCCCTCGCGCTTGAAATCTGTTTAACAGTTCGAGGGAAATTTAATTGAAACTGACCTCGTAGTTGTGCCGCAACTTTTGCTGAATATTAAGTGCAAAAGAAAAAGTTTTGATTGTTGTGTACACCGTTACATCAAGATTCGTCCTTTTTTTTTCACCGACTTTATTTTCCCGGTCGGCTGTGGCGGGGGAAGGGCGGCAGAGGGGGATTAAAATAAAAATGATACGAGAACGGTTGACGTTCCATCCGAGTTGTGCCGGCGACGCGAGCAGGCCTTTATTTTTATGCAAAAGTTGCGAAATAAAATTCCACGAAATTCGCAAAAGTTTTCATTTAAATCGATATAAGTGTGTCAGATTGATGTACACGCGTTGCATCGTCGGGTTCGGACTATTATGGCATAACTTTTTTGTAATTGTTAACGAGTTCTAGCGGTTGTCGCTCTTATTTATGGTGAGTTGACTTCTAGAATTGCGATCCCACCCGAGTTACGACCCGGTAATTGTACATTTTACAACGCTTTTAATCGTACACCCTCGTAATTTTACGTAATAATGGAAATTTTGTAAGATTTTAAGTTAACTCGAAAGGATTATATTTTGCGAGGGCGAGGACGTGGTCTATAATAAAATTTAGCGTACGAGGGAGTAATGAAGATAGTGATGGTAAAATTGTTTTAAGTAGCTCCGAAAAATATTAATAGTTAATTTATTAATTTTAATACTGCAAGAAATTTTCATTCAAAAATAACGTTTGAACGCTGAGAAAAAAGATATATAATAAAAATTACTAACACGTTAAAAAAATTAAAAGCCGAAGGTAACAGCTGTTGTCTGTTTTCAATCAATAATTGTATACAAATTGATATGCTGTTCACGACGAGGATTATTGAAATTTGCAAGTACATTAATACAATTAATAATGATCAATTTTAAATTCCATTAAGTAAATTTATTATTCAGAGAATACTTTTTGGAATATAAGTCGCAAAATTGATTAAAAATTGTTGAGGAAACATTAATTAATATCAAATAAGATATTAAATGCCGCAATTAAGATCAAAATTAAAACTCTTCTTAGTCTATTCACCATTATTTTAAAATCTTTATTATACTTAAGTTATGTAAGAAATTTTGTTATTAATATAAACTTTAGTTACAATTAATGTATTATGATATGTGGATAAAAACAATATAACGTAAATAAATATATAAATCTATCTGTAAGAAATCTCGTTTATAAAAAAAAAAGAAACAGATGGTACCCTTTGCAAATAGGCAGTTCATCCCGGATTACTCTTCCCCCATATAATAAAATAACATTTAGTTTTGATTTACGTACTTGATATTGCGCCACATTATCACGAATTTGTTAACAAATTTACAAATGGCTGTAATAGTGGTGTGTTAGGAGATTCTAATTAGGTGCCACGTAGACTAATGTGAATACGATGTAGTAGACCGATGAGGTCTCATAAACCCCTGGAGAGTCTGACCAGGACTAGCTAGGGGAATGATACGAGGCAGATTTTTTTTTTGGTTTGCTAACATCTCTCGGGAAAGCATCATCGATGTGACCGTTTTGTTCTGCACAGATTCGAAGAACAATTAACTCATCCATTTTATAACACTGTAACACAAACGAAAAAGAAACAAAAAATATATGGAGAAAAATTTATTTGGAGAAACTACTATTATTTACAGCAAACTAATTGTATCGGTTGTTTTATTAATAACATACAAAAATAAGAAAAAGAAATACGATCAGTGGTTGCAGTGACTAAAAACTGAACATCAATTTTTAGTTGTATTTGTTCATATTAACGCGAGTAGTAAATTAATTCTTGTAATTGATCATGATCAAAAAGTATCGCGACAATGTTTACCACTTAATAGAGGCGACACAATTCCGCGGCACAAAATGATCCATCAGAATTAATTATACTTAAATTCAATGATCAATTTTGTTTGCTGTAATTGCGTTAATTTATAATAATAATTTCTTGTCACGCGAGCATTGATAATGAGGGCGTAAAATAGAAAACGGAGACGGAGAGGAAAAATGCGAATCAGTTGGAAAGTTTGATCAATAAATTTCAAAATACAGCTACGTATATTGGAAAGCTTTTCAATAAATTTATTCAACGTTTCATATTGATGCTATTTTCGTCCTTTCGTATCAACAAAGACTTTTACTGATGCGAAATGAAAAACTCATAACAAAACAACAATTTCGTTTCAATTTGCTTGAAACATTTTTTTAAATTAGTTAGCGATAGTTTTATCAAAATATCGAAGATAAATGTCGCAGTTGCTGGATTCGTGCATCGAACGTATAAACTGTTGCCGTCAAAATAAACGTAATTCGCTTTCGTCATTGCAAAAGCAAATTTGAAACCGGGACAAGAGGGACGGGCAAATAGGATATCTTGTCTTCTTTTAGTTTTAATACCTTGTGCCATGCTTTGTAGAAATTTTAGAAAATTAAATTTATTTTTATACCATCGGCATGGATAAAAAAAGTTAGATTTAACGTTATTATATTGTATTATAAAGTAAAAACAAATTTTCGTTTCGTATGCAAGATTTGTTTCTTTATAAAAGTTTTTATGCTGGAGAAAAGGATGAAATAAAAGTAGCATTAAAACTAATGTTGAAAATGTGCTAATTATAAATATTACCAATAAAATGTTGAAATAATATTAATGTACTTCTACTTGTCATTTTAATTGTTATATCTAATTATAGTGGAGAATTAAGTATGTACAATATATAATATTTACATAATCATCTTATATTACTTTATATGTTACTTTGTAGATTAGATTACATATTTACCAATAATAAATATTTGATTAAAGCAAGTAAATATACATTACTATTATTTTTTTATAAAGTATAATAATGTACATATAACTTATTCTGTTCAAATTCAGAAATGATTTTATTTTGACTTAACAACACGAAGCCAACTGGAGTAAACATAATGTTAATTAAAAAAAATTGTACTGCTAATTTGTTTTTCGTGTAGGAGTTTTTTTTTAATTATGTCATACAACTGATCCAAATGTCGCAATATACATAAAACAAGGAAAACAATTTTCAGTCTAAAATAGCATTTTAAAAATAATGTTAACTTGAATATGTCGTAGTGAGATCAATAAAATTCAAATCAACGTTTTTCGATGCAGAATCTACACGATCAAATACTGATTTAACATCATAAACTGCTGGTTTGAAATTCATCAGTGTATGGCATTTTGGATTTAATATTACTTGAAATTCCATTTTAAAATAATATAATTGTTATTTTAGTATAACAGAATGTCCTTTGAATTAAATATTTAAAAAAAAGGATATTTAGATATAACTCTAAAAGTATAAATTACCAGCTGGAATTTCTATCGCAATCCCACTTTATCGCATCTAAAATTATCAAATTTACATGAAAAGTCCCCCTCGTTATACTCGCTACGTTTTTATTTAAAAAAAATCTTAATCGAAATTCCATAAAGAATTCATCAAGACATTTCATTTTTCACTCGAATCTGCCGGATAAAATATTTATAATCCCTTCGCACTATTTTTGATACGTTGATCATTTTAAACATCAATAATAAATTGCTTTATTAACAAAAAATTATTATTGCAAGATGAATAAACATATATCTCGTCCGATAGTTTTGAATAATTCATCGGTGCAAGAAGAAGAAAAAAAAGAAAAGAAAAAGAAAAACGTCGAGAAAAATTACAAATGAATAAATAGTGGAGCAGCTTCGCTTCGTCTGGAAAGGAGTCAAAGGTCTTATCAATATAAAAGAGGTTTGGAAAAAGTGGTTCCGTCGGCCAAACACAATTACAGCGCCGGGCTCGAACACGGCCGACACAATTTCGTGGCGTAAATACGCGCGACCGCCATAAATCAAAGCGCATTTTGTTCGCAATATAGATAACGGCGTGAATTAAAAAGGCGGCAAAAACGCGGAGCACGTTGTCTTTCGGGTATCGCGGCGATTCTTTTCGCGATGATGGACGGTCCTTTTGGGTTGTCGCGCGCGTGAAACGGCCATAAATATTGCGTCTTCGAATTCCACCCCGAGGGCCGCTGCGCGCCAACAACAATACGCCCGCTTAACCATTCAATGGAGTGGTAGTCGATTCTCTTTTTTAAATTCCCTTTTTCGACCTGTCCTCTTAACCGCCTTTTTTTTCTCTCTCGCACTCTCTCTCTCTCTCTCCTTTTTTATTTTTATTTCGTGCCGCGAGAGCTCTCGTGCTCACGTATGGCACACGACACACGTACGCGCCATCACACACGAGTGCAATTGTGTGTGCCACATGAACGTCACATACAATATCGGACAAAAAGTTTCGTCAATGAAATGAATTGTAGATGACCTTCGATGAAACTATCCGCCACGGTGTTTAATTGTTAATAAATATTAATTAATATACTTATGAGAAATTGTGTTATTTTGAAGCGAAAATTTAGTTAATTTTTATTTGCATTAGGAATGTTTGTATACTTAAGTATGTTACAAAACTGTAAAATATTTTCCTTTTGTTTTTCATAAGTAATTGAAACAAAAAAAAAAAAAATGAATTTACACAGTTGTCAGTTACAGCGCACCTCGATTGTTTTAGTACTATAACGTGGATGTAGTTGTAGCTGTCAAGGACTACAGACAATGAAATTGAAATCTTTTTCTCGACGTATTCAACTCCAAAGTTCGAAAATTGTTTCATTTGAAATAAATTAAATTTGTGACAACGGTATCCTACGCTGTTATTATGTAGGATATGTAGGATATTTTATTAGGATTTAATGTGTAGTTTATTAAATTTTATTTGACTAAATGATCTTTCATCCCATATTTCTTTTTGTCTTTGGCTTAGTTAAATTATGAAAATGCAAACTTAGAAGCATAATTTTATGAACATATTCAATAGTTTTGATTAAGATAATCTAATTACATTCCACAATATACTCTGTTTAATAAAAAATTCTTGTAGATTTTGTTTAAAAAAATGTCCTTTCACATTCACTTTGATTTAATTCAAACCAAGTTTTTGCTTCAAATTTCTCTGCGTGTATGACTGATTATTTTGAGCGTAAAATTCTGGATATATTTAAAATGCATTTACATTTCACTATTGAACCTCGACTCCCCATTTCTTATGTATAATTCTTGCGCGAACAATTTTCATTCTGTCGAAATATTTTTTGAAAGAGCATATGGTACATAAATTGAGCGATGCAATGCTTTACTGATCCCAGCGGAAATGTTGCTCGACCAGTTCGGTACTGTGTTAGAAGGACTTGGTTACGAATGGAAGACGTATCACATTTTTCCGAAAGATCAACCACGCCCGCGTTATCGACGGACCGAATAAGACAGTGCACTTTATACTTTTCTCCTTTTCCTGGCCGACATTCCCCAGTCGCTCTTTAAATTCCGCGGTCTTACATGGACAATACTGCAGTCATCCAGAAAGTTCGATGCACCGTCGAACGATAATAGTAGATTAATCCAACGTGAAACTGAGTATGTGCAAAATGAGCTTTTAATTGTTCGTCGTTTTCAACTTGTTAATTTTCGATTACCCCAGCAAAATTTTAATGCGGAGATGGTACAATTAAACTCAAAATGTTACACGTAAAGTTTAGAATTGGTCTGAAAAAGATTCTAACGTTTGCAATTTTTACAATTTATAAGATAATGATATTAATTTATTTAACTTTTTTGAAATTTGACAAAATGCTTTTTTATCATTTTTTATGTCTTGTCACTTTTAACATATTTCATTTCGTTAATTCTATGATGTTTAAGATTCATTTCAACATATATTTCATCAATATTAATGTTCTTTGTTGCATTATTATTATCGTGGAATTAAATAGTTTCAAATGACCCTTCATATCTTCATTCAACACCTGATTAAATAGGATTTTGTAGTAGGTGCATTAAAATTACCATTTACATTAGCAGATGACCTTATTTAAATGCCGAATCCGTGATTAATGATCGCTCGAAAATCAACTTTCGGATTTGACATTAAACAGTCCGCGGGACGTTACAATGCCTGATGACAAAAAGCATTTTGTCATTGAATCGACAAAACCTGATGCTATCCTTAATCGGATTATACACATTACCGGCAAAACACAATGTTAGACCACCATTGAGAACACGCTGTCTTTTTCCCGGTGTCGCTACACCGTAATTCCATATCTACAATCAGTTAGCTGTCATCCTAACCGTTTTTCCACTGACATGTCTTGTCCCTTTTTTCGCCCTCTTTCGTTCTTACAGATATTAATACAACTGTCTTGAAGAAATACAATTTCTTTTACCTTTTTATTTTTTTTTTTTTTTAATTGTCTGTAATTTAAAATCAGTTTTAAAGTAACAGCTTGATTGAAGTTCGTTTAAAGTCAAATGATCATTTTTAAGAGAGCACTCACTTTGATTAAAAAAAAAATCAATCAAATCTTATCACAAGTAAAGTTATACTGATTCATTTATTATTCTACATAATCAACAGACAATGTTCTTATTCATTTACAGAATTCAATGCATTGAACAAAATGTTACAATGAGAAATACGCTAACCTTAGGATTTGAATGAACTATGTAAATTATTACTCTTTTTCTTATAACTTTTTTTATGCGGTATAGTAAAAATGTTAAAAAATAATGATATGTTTCTATAAAGCATTTTGTCTTTAAATAATATACATTATTTTATTCAGTTTTGTGAGCACACACGTCCCTGACTTATTATAAAATATTTTTCATATTAAATTTCTAATATTATAAATTTTTCTTTAAAAAAAAATTGTACCTATTGCTTTATCAACTATTTGCTCATACTCCTTTTTGACAATCCATAATTACCAACACCAAAAACATTTCGCGAGTTAGTCAACGGGCAAAATTTGTTAATATCTAATTTCGTCGGTGTAATGACAACGATTACGTATGACCGCCTATAATCGTGCTCGTTAATTCGATGCGCGATAATAACGTAGGTATTCGCGCGTAATACATTTTATATAAACAAATCCGTTCTCGCCATTCCGCACGATCGTTACGTATAAACAAATATTGTCGGACTAAATGTTGACTGAACTACTGGCGAGTTATTTCGAATACTTTTCACCCTTTTGAAGGGCCATTCAATTATTACGAAATATTTTTGCGAATCCCATAATTGCGTTGTTCCGAGGGAACAAAATTTGCTTCAAACTTTTTGGAATTTAATTTTTTTTTATTCTGAATGATGCAAATTTTATCTCCAAATATGATACGCGCCGCTAATGAGCATGAACGCTGTAAATTCAGCGGAAAATACTCACGCGAAAATATCGAAGGGAAGGAATTGTGTTGTAAAATATGAATTACCTTGCTTATGTGAATTCGGTGGTAATTAGCTTCCTGAGAAGATTACATTCGAGTTGCTGCAGTTTCATTTAGTACCAATGCTCTATGATAAATTGAAATTTGTGGTATTCGAATGTTTTACGAAGAAGTGTATTTTATTTAAATCGAGGAAAGAATTTAGAATGAATGATTGGAATTACTAAAAATTTTGGTAAAGATTTTGCAATGATTGTTATATTATATCCGTTTGCAAAGAAAAACTTTAAACAAAGAATTCAACATTTAATTTAACACGTGTAAGCGAATAAAAGCTTTTATTTCCTTTTATGTAAAATATATTTTATTTGACAATAATTCCTGTATATGTTACGCATATTGAAAATATACGTGTGTCATATAAAGACTACAAAATAATTATTACCAATAAAATAAAGTTACATTTAAAAGCAGTTGTAATTAACAATACTGATAATAGAAGTAAATTTGTTTCATTTTCTGTATCAGAGACTAAATAGGCGTAATATTTCAGACGCATTAGGAATTTAATTGATTGAATTAACGTCTGCGCTAAGCTAATTACGCCGTTATCGTACTCAATTTCGCGCGAAGAGAAGAGTGGAAGAAAAGGGATAAAGGGAGTATAAATAATGATTTAAAGAAAGAACGGCGTAAAGTTTTTACACAAATAAATGACAATTGGTTAATGCGCGTAAATTGCTGTAGGCGTTTGTGGCATGTTACGCACACAAGTGTGACGTTAATTTTTGCAAGTTCTTTCTTCATGAATAATGCTGCGGCGCGAACGAGCGTGTTCTTGTTAATGAGATAAGCATAAAAGTCCGCGACTACGTCCCTGCAATAAGATCCGCCGTAATGCCATTTAAATTTATAAAAATAGCGCGCATTAAGCGGGCGCAATCTTTTCTCACAATCATAATTTGGCACGGAGAAATGACTTTTTGTTTCGAGCTGCGGCAACATTTGTTACGCGAGTTTTCCGCTTATTGGGAAGGGAAAAGGGGGGGCACCTTCTCGATCCACGTAACGATATTCAATGTAATTTATAAATTAAACTCCTATTTTTCAAAGTTGAATAACCCACGACTTCTGTATGTAAGACATTGACTGGGAGTTTTATGATGCCACTTGAAAACTTTTCTAATAGCGAACAATACGGGAAGCCGGGAGAAAAATTTGAAGCTGAGAATGAAAAATCGCGAGTTTTCGTTTATTTTGAGCCGATAGTTTGCCTTGCTGGAGTACATAGATACTTTTCTATCAACACCCGTAAATTAAACTTTGCATACCAATTTAAACATTTTATCAAGTAAACGTGATAACACTACAATACGGAAAATCCCGATAATTTCATTACAACCCGATCTCCAAAAGTAAAATTTGATATTTTATATTATTATCGAGGTTAAGTTGTAAATGGACCATTAACTTCACTTTATTACAAGCATCGTTATTCGATTAATAAGTATTAAAATTATCAACAGATCTTTCTGCCTTCTCAGACGATTAATTCATTGTAATAAACATCTTCACATTATAAATACAAAGAGTAAACTTTATCTTTCTCGAATTAATCCACAGTGGAGTAACTATTAAGTAAACTTCTTTCCTTTTTTTTTTCCTCCGCAACGATGCAATCCGAGCTTATTATTTTCGTTCGTGCTTCCATCTCAATTACATCGCACTTCCAGCCATTTATCACGGCAATTACGCGATGCGCCGGGGGGGAAAAAAAAGGAAAACGTAATCGGACAACAGCGCGTCGACAAGATCCGCGGACTCGCGTCTCTAATTGACAATAAAAAAGCAAAAAAGGGGACGAAAGCAAGAAAGAAAAAAAAGAAGTGCACCACCGTGAATGGCAGTGTGCCTTTCGACATCAGTTTGCCGCGCCTCGTCCGCTTTTTCGAGCGCTCTTCATCGCGCGCGCGCTTTTATTTTTCCATTACCCGACGCGCGCAACTCCGCAGCAATTCTGGCCGCGTACGTGCGAGGAAAAAGTTGCCGGCCCCCTGCCAAATAAATTTCTCCTTTCGGAGACTGTTGTTCCCATCGGCGAACACCGCCGGCACTTGTTAAGGTGCACCGGGGAAAACAGCGGTCATGAATCGCTAATGTGCAGATGAAATATCGCGCGGGAGGAGGCCGGGGGGGGGGGGAACAAGGAACGTCTATCGATTTGGCGCGAACGTCGGGGGGTAGTGGGAGGGGGGGGGCGAAAAAGAAGGAAGATGAAGGGAAAAGGAAG
>JABFPN010007148.1:0-10654 GCA_022817305.1 Leptoteleia sp. ZL-2020
CTGGTCACACTCAAATTATCATCCAAGGGAGAAACGTATTAACTTGATTAGGGACACAATCGCCAATGGGTGTTAATATTAAAAATTATTAAATAACCATTAATTATTTGTTCAAAGTACAAAAAGTAACAATGAGAAATATTTCGAACAAATAACAAATAAAACTATGGATAATAAGAGCATAGAATAGTAATGGTCCGAATTAATCTTTGTAAATGAAATATTGATTAAAACATTTTAATTAACTTTCGCTGTCTTTCATATCGAAGTACTGAATTATTTTATACGTCGAATTAAGTTTCTTTGAAGAAAAATAATAATAAGACTTGATTATAATGTAAAGAATGACAAAACAAGACAGTTGATTGAGTGAATGAATATGTTTCTGAAAAAGGTGTTATAATAAAAAAAAAAAAAAGTTAGCGTACAGTAGTTGTAAACAAAAGTCAGCTGATAATGGAAAAGTAAATTGACATGATTAGAAATGCGTGCACAATTTCATAATTCAAAAATAAAATAGAAGTTAATTAATATTCCTTATTATTTTCTCAAAAGTATTAAAAACAAAATATTATATTAAATAATAAAAATTAATTAAAATGAATAGAAAAAGAAAAAATATATTAATACTTGCTACAAAATTTTATATTAGAGCTAGGGGTATATTTGTATTCATAGTACTTCTTACACTGATAAAAAAGTAGAGATAAAATTTATTATATCGTATCTAAAAGTGGTGACAAATGACATATTCTTGTCATACTTAAAACACAGTTAAAAGAGGCTGTGAGTATTGTACAAGTTATTATTAAGGGAGCGGGTTCTATTCCTTCGTAAGATATTTTTTACTATGTTAATAAATAATAATATTAAAAATATGACAAATGCACATATATGCCCGAGTTATTATATTATATCGCAGCATCTACCCATGAAAAAAAAATTATATAGGTTGCCATATATTCAAGCATATATGCGACGTATATGCAGCCATATATGTGACATATACGCAATCATATATTCCGCCTATATAAAATATTTCCTGGATATTAATAAATTTCTCTGAGCGTAACAATGGTAAAAGAAAGATAATTGGAACTGCAGCACACGAGAGGCACAACCACTTCGATAACGGCAGCAAAACAAACTAGAAAGCCAAACCCGAATGCGTTACTACGTGTGTGACGTAACTGGAAAGTCGTGCGGCGCGATTTGCTGCGGAGTGGGACGCGTCCGCGGTTTGGATTTCGGATTAATAGAATCGCCAGTGCAGCGCATCAGGGTGCGCGTGTCGCCGATCGTGGGCAAACTGCTATTGCGAGTGTAATCCGCGGTATTAGGAGGTTGGACGAAGAGGCACGATTGACACCAGTCTTGTAATCGAATTTGCAAGAAGGCTTCCGGCCTTGCGTAAGAGTAGCCTACGCGATGACAGTCTCGATTCATGACCACCGCGCGATCGATATGGAAAAAAAAAAGCTCATAACTCGCAACGACCGATGAATAATCGCGCACCTTTATTGCCCGATAAACAAATTGTTCCGCACATTTTACACGTCCTTCGGCGATAAGCCCCCCTCTCACACCCCTGCAATGTTACCGCCCTTATAATAATTACTTTTTTCTCGTCTCGTTAGTAACTCTTGAAGAACATAAAGTTTATAGTGTAAGTTCGAGTCACGTAAGATGAAATTTAATTGAAAGAAGAAGTTTATGATAATTTTTGCGAATTATCGACTTTATGCAATTTTAAAAATTTACCCTTGAAACGAGACAGATTTCGTAGATTAAATAACAAGAATTTTTTAAGTTTTAGATTATTCGCTTGAAGTGTGTTTTTGTGAAAATAAGTATGACAATTTTCTTTGGTTTTAATACAATTTTAAAATTGTAAAAAATATAATATGGTAAGAAAGTAGAGCTATCATCATTAATTATATTAATGATGATAGAAAAATGTAAACGTATATATGAAAACAAGAGGTAAAAACAGGTTGCAGTCTACACTGATGTCTCTGCCACATTTTTGTGTTTACATTTTTCTATCTTTAGTAAAGCAATTGTTAAATCAGTCTCTGCACACTGAGGACAATTATATAATAAACTTTTCTTTATTGTTAATAACTCGCAGACATGTTTGCACATACGTTGGCATTTATTAATCAATATTGACTGTCTAGAACTTCTTGTAAATTTTTAAAAAACTACTTTAAGCCTTCTTTAGGTATTTAAAGTTTAGTTGTACATTACAGAATGTTAAATTACTGTGTGTGTGTGTGTGTGTGTTAAATTATTGTGTGAATGATTATAAGCGTCAATGAAAAAAAAAGTCCTAACACTGTTAGTAAAATGCTTCACAATGTTAGAATAGAACACGAACAATGCCTTATGCATTCGGTTTACTAACACAAATAGTATTTTATTCCATCATATTTTTTTCAGCGTATACCAGTAATTTTCAATAGGTTTTTACTCTCCATGCAATATTTATATTTTTCTTTATATCATTATTTGAGAAATTTATACACATAGCAAAATCATTACAGGAATTAACATTTTTAAGTTAGATCATTATCATTCCACTTAAGTTAATTATAATGCGAAATATTAATTTGTAAAAATTAATATGAAGAAAAAAAGTTTTGCTTTAAGATATACTTTCACTGTGTAGAAAATTTTTTCATTTTCTTCTATCACAAGTGGATATAAAATATTGCATGTTTGTATATAAGTACGGTAATTTGTTTTATAAACATGACAAATTGTAATAAATAAAAAAAGTAATGTTTCATATTTTGAATAGTATAAGCTAAATCAACTATAAATTACGACTGAATATGCAATATTTTCCTGCAGTGTATAACAGTTAAATAATGTAAGAACAATTTGCGTGAATGAATTTTGACAGAAAATTGGAAATGTGAGCATCGTTCACGAATGAAAAATCACCTCGAATCAAAATAATAAATGTTACTTATTCAACGCCAAATGTCGTATTTATGTACCGATAGCAGAAACTTCTTGAAATTTATTTTGTCGCCGGCACTGTCATTGAATTACATCGACACAACGGACGCCGAACAATCTGCAGTAAAAATTTTTTTCCGTCTTCCATCGTATCGGGGAGAAAAATGCATTCGACGTGTAAAATTTTGTCATGCGCTTTTAATCGAGTCAATTGTCTGAGAAAAAAAAGGTAACAACGGAAGGTCGCGTGTAATCGTATATGAGCGATTATTTGTGACCACGTAATCATTTGGTATCATTCGCGATGATTTATTACGGGGAAATTTTTGAACGGTATAAATTTGATTGGCGCGGAAGAATTTTAATTGGCGCATTAATTTGTTTTTCTTGACTTCTGATCATTAACTTTTACAACGCGATTTTCCTTCAAAACGAGTGGCTCGTCACAAATAACGCATTGAAGTTAAAACTATAGTATCAGGAAAAAAAGAGTAAAATTAACACTTGAAAATAATCAATTTTTACGCATTTCAACGATATTTTTATAACATTTTTTTTCACTGATTATTAATGATTGTCACAAAAAATTTTTTAATTGCGATTGTTTTTTTGATACTGTTTGATTTGACAATAATTTTATTGTAAATTAAACTACTTTAATTTCTGCCTAACACATTAAACCGAACTCAAACGAAATTATGTTTTAATACCAACTGTTATAAATTAATTAACAATTACTTATTCAGTATACATAAATTAGTATTTATAATGATGTAAAAAATAACTGTAATGGCTGACTTGAACTTGGAACGTTTGGATTGCAAACTGATTGCCTTGACCTTAAACTACCCAAACGCAAATTATTCTGCGATTTTATAACAATAATTATTTATTATCGCATTAAACATATTGAGTAAATTAAAAACATAAAAAAAGTAATAAGCTTTTTAGTAAAAAATTGTTCACAATTTTTGTTTCAAAAAATTATTCCAAATTTTAAATACCAATTACTAAATTAGTCTTTCAATTATATTAAACATATTCAAAGTAAGAACTCAACTTGAAATAAATAAATTCCGCAATTTCCTCAATTAACTTTTCTCGTTGCCATGAGTTATCAGCAAGTTTTCTCGATAATTGAAAAAAAAAAAAAAAAAAAAAAGAATTCACCCATTAAACCGTTATTTTTCAAGCGCACTCCAATTTAATAAACGCGAAGCAAGGGCATAAATTAAATTTTGCTCGCTTTAAAATTGATATTTCGTCGAAATAAAAATGACAAATGCGGCGCTGGCGGGTGAGTCGCGTGCGCGCACCAAACATTCATCATCGGCGTCAAATATTAGAATAATAAATGCGCGGCGATAAACGGAAAAAGAAAAATATGCTAGATCGATAAAAATCGGTCGAAGAAATATACACCGCGTGTAAAAATGTCGCGAGCAATTTCGCGTTTGATTTATGACGGCGCGCGCCCGAGCGAATCAGCGGCTGCGTCGAGCGCGCGGAAGCATTTTGCCGCCAAGCCACGAGCCGCTTCTCGATAGATTCGCGCCACTGACGTGGACGCGAGGATGAGTCGTGCATTTCAGCTAATCGACGTCAGTTGAGATGTTTTAATGCGGTTTGATTTTCGTCCGGACAATTTTATTACTCTTCAACTGAATTATTGACATATTTCGTGCAAGAAAGTTCAGCTTTTAAGTTCCCATTTCAACCGTGCGGATAAAACGAACACAATTTAACATTTCTAAGTCATAGATTCTATTAAAAGTTTCAATTTAATTATGTTGTTAAAGCGTATTTAATATTTTATTTTTAATTCAGAAGATCCTCCTAATAATTCGTGTAAATTTGTTTATGGGAAACTGAATATATTAATTTATGAATAATTCCTTAAATTTTGAAATTGTAAAAATGAATTCAGCATAAAGGCACCCAATATAACTGAATGTCATAACTCGTTCGCATGCTGCGCTTATTCTTATGCGAATTCATACCTAACAAATACATATTCTTTATATAAAAAGCTTAACTTAGCTTAAATAAGTGTTATCTACAAGAATGATATGTTCAAATGATTAATTTAAAACGGATTCAGTGAACGTCTTTAGTGATAATTCTATTACAATAAAAAAAATGGCTTCTTAATAAAAAAAAAATATTTAGAAATTTGCCTTTTACACGAATTAAAGTCATATAATATCATTCAAAGGAAAGGCGAGCAATTAATTCACCAAATGATAATATAACTTCAATTATTTCCAGTTATTTTGCATGGACGAAAATAATCAATGAATTAATTTCTGAATACCAAATTGGAATTCTGGAAAAGTAGGTTGTTTCAGATTATCAGCGAAAATTATCTTCTTTCAGAATATTAATGATTTTCTATATTTACCATTTTAAACAGAGATAATTGACACGGATAATGTGAATACGTATTACGAGTCAAAATAATATAGCGCGAAATTTTTTCCATTATTTTTTAATATTGCAAAAATTTTAATTACATATTAAAGCGATATGTTCAATTTATATATAAATATTATGTTAATGAAATATGTCGTCTACTAAACGATGAAACATTTTTGCAATTTTGCACATTCCAAAAATATATTCATAAATAACACATTATCGGATAAAGTACACCCAGAGAAAAAATTTATTAATTTTAAATAAATAGGTTTATTTGAAAAAATTTAGTTGTAACAAGGAAAAAATTTATTTGAAATAAAGTAAAATTATTTGTTTCTAATAAAGGCCATTTATTTAAATTTAAGAAATTAATTTATTGGAAAGTATTTATTTATTTTAACTAAATATTTTTTTAAATCAAATAAATTTATTTATTAAATACAAATAAATTTCGTTTATTAAAATCAAATAAATACATTCAATAATATGTTTTTATTTAAATCAAATAAATATTTATTAGGTTCGTATACAAATGATAGAATTTATTTGTTTCAAAGTATATTTATTAAAAATAATAAATTTTTTCTCTGAGTGTATCAAAGAATTTTTTTAATAAGATATAATGAAAAAATTATTATTTTTTTAATCACGTTTCATTTCTTCATTCACTGACAAACGACTGTCCTTCGACGAGATCGAAAAAAAGGAAAGGAAGAGAGAAAAATAAGATTAGAAAATGGGGACTGGGAATAATTTGTTTAAACACCTGGAACTCGGAAATGGCAGTAGTATGAAAATTTCCGTGAAAGCATGCCCAAGGTCCGTAACTCTGATTTACGGACGATAAAACGCGCGGCGCGCAGTCGTCCAGTGATTGCGACGGAAATTCCGGTCGAAACTGATTTTCCGGGCCATCATCCATCGAGCTCGGGGGAGAATCGAGACGCGGGATGACCTCGCGCACCGATTGGCCTGATTGCGGTACGTTCGCGTGTCAATAACCAACCATTTAACATTGCTCGCACGCACGACGCTCCGCCGACGACGACGACTTCAACAAAGCCAATGCCAAGACGACTCGCATTCTATCGCGACGCAGGGGGAGAAAAAAAAAAGAGTGCGCTTTTAAAGTTACACTACCGAGAAAAATGTTGAATGAAAAGTGTACGACGTTTCTAAGTACAATGAGAATAACGGATGGACAAGCAAAACATGCCGATGTTTATTGAAAGTTCGTCGAGCGTTAATTGGAAATTAAATATAAGTTTATTTGTTGTAAAAGTAAATCCCATGATACGATATTTAATATTGGATTGGATTACGCCGAGAAAGGTTTAATGTAACTAAAAGCACTGTGTAACTGGAACTGGAGGAGCAATAAAATGTTTCCGATGTCTTTTGGTCGCATTAACTTGAAAAACATCGTTAAGTTTATAATTTATTACCTACAAAATTTTCATAATTGCTATGACAATGTTCGTGTTTAATACAATAATAATATCCTTTTATTAACTTAACCGTGCGGTATGTTTCCACCAATCGAGTAGCTTCAGCCAATATTATATTATCACCCCCATACTTGGTGTACTAGTTCATTTTCAACCATAAAATATGTTTGGATTAAATATACGTATTATCTGGTAGCTACGAAACTTTTTTTTTCCATGTACTAAATGTAATGATAATTACATAATGTAATTGTTAACTTATAATTGCTATGAAACATTTATAATGGTATTGTTTTATTTTTATAATATGCTTCAGATGATTGCTTTAAAACTCAATTTCTGAAATTCAATTTTGCTGATTGCAAATGGACAAAAAATGGAAATAAAAATTTAATAGTAATATAAACTATTCGATTTTATAGTCCATAAAACTATTAAGTACAATCAGAGGATTGCTTTATAACTGTTGCACAAATAATTCTGTCAATTTAAATTTAACTAAAAATTCTGGCAAAAAGTAATTTTATACATTTTCAATCTAATAATATCATTAATAATTTATAGTGAAGTTTTCATTATAAATAATTCCTTTTATTACAATTGTAATAGTTTTATTGATAAATAAAGATTGAAGTATGACGTCTTTGCATCTTATACACCGATACAATCCTATGTAGTGACAGTAAAGCTTCCAGTACACGAAGTTAAAAAAATGATCGATTTGCATTATATTCAAAAATTGTTAATTGCATAACAAAAGGTCACAATTTTCGTCATGCAAAAATACTTCATATAACTCTCGCACACATATTTCTGTGAGAAAAACTAAAAAGTTGTCAAATATCTATAAATAATAGAATGTGTAATTTTCTGAAGTTAAAAAACTCCAAAATGTTGCAATTTTTAGCTTAACGTTTTACATTTTTATTGAAAACTTTAAAAAGTGCCGAAAATATCAAAGGTAAACAATCGATATTAAAATGATGTCTAAAAATAATACTTTAGTTAATATAACAGTCAGGCTTTAATGTTGTTCGGATATGACTAAATCTGAAATTGTCAGATCTGAAGTTATGTGTGCATAAACAAGTTGACTAGTAATAAATGGAAATTGTATTTCCCATGGACACACGTCATAAATCAAGAATCAGGATCGTTGAAAAAAAAAAAAAAAAAAAAAAAAAAAACTCGAAACTGTATTCAAAAGCACCACTGTATATATTTTTGTATTCAAAAACACCTCTATATTTAGGTATTTACAAGATACCATAAATACAATACCCAGTGCATAAAGGGAATTGTGGTGCTTATTTGGTCGGACCCAATAATAACACTCGACAAAGCGGTACTTATGGGGTACCTCCCAACCAACACGGCCCTGAACTTAAAGTGGTAAGTTTAGTTAGCTACGCCCTCCCGCCAAGAGTATTGAATTAACCAATATTTAATTTCTTTCCTAAATTTGAAAATTATTTGAATTTGAAATATTCAGATACGTATCAAGTGACTCAAATTTGGGGAGCTACCCGATAAGTACCGCTTGACATGTTTATATATATCTGATCAAGGTGTATACTTGTATATTTTGTTGACAAAATATTTAACTGCAATGTTTCTCTAAATTCAAAACAGAATGAAATTATATAAATAAAATATCTTCATCATTAATAAAAATGTTCAAATTTAAAACCAAACTAACGATCTGCAATACAAAAAGAAACATCCCTTCATCTTACAATCGCAATGTAAGATGTAAATAACGAAAATAAAAGAACGCAGCGTGCGAGCACTTACCGATCCGCGCTGGGCGAAGCTGAGAAAGGACAGCTTCCGTTTGCCATTGTCGGACTTCTTGTCGCCGTCTTTGCCGTCCATTGCGAGACACTCCTAGACTTTACCGAGTTGACTTTTTTCTGGGTGCTCGGCCGATCCTGAGTTGGGCTGGCGATGTCCACATGAAGAGCCGTCGCAGTAATAACAGTCCCGTCGTTTTGTCGCCTAAAAAAAAAGACCAAGCCGGCCGGTGAAAATCACGCACCAATAAGGGGCACAAGATTTTTGTTTACACGACCATGCGACACGAGCGCGACCTCGACGAAAACTGAAGTGCGCGCAAACTCGCATCGATCACGATCTATCGATCATCCCCCCACTTTGTCGCACTTACAACTCAACAATTAACTCATTTCAGTTGTTATCTTAACACTATTGCAGCATCCTACTCTTTTTTTTCTCTATTTAATTTATGTATCCGGTTGTTAAATTGCTGCACTTTTATTACTTATTATTATTTATTTATTTATGATATTATTTATGTTATTATTTATTATTTATTTATTTATTTATGATAATTAGGTAAAATATTTGCACTATATACGGCTTTATAGCAATCAGTGTTGCCATATTTCAAAATATCTTTGCAATCCACTTGTACACGGAGAGAAAAGAATATTAAAAATTAAGAAACCAGGGATTAGAAATTTTAATAAACTGAATTCTAATTTTTGGCAAACATTTTATTTTATGTTTTTTCCGTTGGATGTCGCTATTCATCAGTGTCGCTAACCCATTGCCTATGTTGTTTATGAACCAATTATTGAACAGTTTACTAAAATTTAATAAACAGATTGTTAAATTATATGAAACTGCATAGAATTACTATTTTTAATAAACTAAGTTAACAAATTTTAATCAACTAGTTTTCCATATAATGGTGTTCTGTATGTATAATGCCAAAGTAGTAAACTTTTCATTAAAAATTGATATTTTTTCTCTCCGTGTACTTTTATGAGGTTCTAGTTGTAATAAAGAGAACAATCGTCTTAGTATTTGTCCAAGGATCATTTACCCACCTCTACAACATGGTAACAAGAAAATTCGGCATACCTAAACGTAAAATTTTCTTGTGACAATCTTGGTTGAACATTTCACGAAATGGAAATTACTTTCTCGAGGAATTATTAATATCAACCAATGAAAAATAACACTATAAATAAATATGACAAAATGATTATTTTTAATTTTTTTATATTTTTTTAATTTTTAATTATTGTCTGCTGTAATCTTAAATATAAAATAACAACGATGAAATTATGTAAATGATATCTACGTTTATAACGGACTGGAAGTAAACATCGAATCTCTAATTAAAATGATTGTTCGCGTGTAGGACAAATTTATATTTTAAGTCTGTCCATTTTCAGATCAGACAAGTCGATTAGCATGGCTCGCATGTCCTAAGCGAAGCTAATTTTTTCTCCAATCAACAAGTGGCTTCAATTAACTTTGTTTGTCCAAGTCTAATATTGAAAAATTTAAGAGATTTGTCCGCTCGGATCGCGCGTTGCGCCTTCTGATCCAGACGAATGCCCCGACGCCTTTAATATCCGCACGAGTAAGCGATTCGCTTAATGTGCTGTCTCGATAAAGCGTAACCGCTAACACTTATCGTAACTACAAACTACGATATACGACCCTTTTACTTCTGAATAAGCACTTTATTTACTTTCATTTGGGATCGATGAAGAAAAAATTGTTGTCGACATCCCACACATTTAAATTCGTTAAACTTTTTGACAAAAAATAACCGAAATCTTATCAATACGAACTGAATAATGCACAGAGAGACCGAAATAGTAACACTGTGGTGGTAAAATATATAAATGGTAAAATTGTACAACATAAGTGGTAAAACTTATAATTTACTACTTGAAGTGGTATGCCTCGTGCGCCATCTCCCGGAGTCGCGAAGTGACTAATACTCGAATTGATGAAAAGTGATGTCAAGTGCATTGGTTTCCTTTATAATACGGTTTGATTTT
>JABFPN010007149.1:0-10654 GCA_022817305.1 Leptoteleia sp. ZL-2020
AAACGTTAGTAGTGTTGTAAATGAGTAATATAATTTAGTTCAATAAAAACTTAGAACTAAAACACAACAAAAAAAGTCTCGAATTAATTTTAAGTTCCTCCATGGTCACCGATTCCACTCACGGATAGATTGCAACATTGGGAACGACATTTGAGCAACGTCAAAAACAATTTTATTTATACTTCATTAAATCAAAAACCCTTTATAAATTCAACAATAATAAAACTATAACAATGGATATATAAAAAATTATCTGCAAAACAATATCACAAAAGCAGGAAGTACATAAAAGCATTTAATATTACAGGCTTTACGATACTGTGGCAGTCGCGCTAATTGCATCTTCTTTTTTGACTATTATTTACTTACAGTGGTAATTTAATCTGCCTCACCTTTAAGATATAATATTGTCAATTGATCCTGAAATTCAAAGTCACGTATAATATAAAAATTAATTAAATAATTATTAATTTTGAAAACTATTATCGTTATATAAATATAGATAAATAATTTAAAATGATATATTGCATTGTACTGTAATTGTATAAAATTAACAATTACATCTTTAAAATTTCAAATGATGAAAATGCAGTTGTTATAACAGAAATTTGTTTGTAGCAATATCTCCAGTTATCAGAACTATCTTTAGTATATTCCATGTATAAAAAATTTACGCGTGATATGTATACATTTCATTTACTCTGTTAAAAAAATTAATAAAAACGCTAACTAAATTTATGTAACAATAAAAATGATACATTTTTGTAACATTAAATATACTAGCATTAAAAATTATTTAATTTAAATTTTGATCCAATGAAAAACTAAAGATCTTTCTTATATTTTTCTTGAAATAACTGAATAATTTCTAATACTTTACAAAGAAAAACGAATTGAATAGTCTATATTATATGAAATTCTCTTTTTATCTTTAAATACTCAATATCTAAATGTCAACAACTGAAAACGATAAGTTTTTAAAATTGAAAATGTTGAATAAAATACTTATACACACCGACTGTATTATTCTAGAATCTGCAAGAAACAATATTTGAAATATTAAAAAGTAAAAGTGGTATTCCAATATTCTTCTGAAATAATATTCATAAAACAATAAAACATAAAATTCCAATTATTTAATTCAAAATTGGTCCATTGTATTTTGCAATTTTCTTATTCAGAAAAAAAGTTTAGTAGTAAAAAGTATTAAGCATCAGTAATTTTTGTTTATCATTCCTCATTTGAGAAATCTTAATATAAAAGATTTGCTAATTGTTAGCATAAATAAAATTATAAGCCATGCTTGTGATATGGTAACTACTCAAATTATCTGTATCATTCAAAAGACTTGTCAAGGATTATGTATTGCTAGCACGTTGAAATCCTGGTTTGTCAGAGTTTGGTTCAGGTCATCAAATCTCTAAGTTATTTCAAAGTTAATCATACTTCCAGGTTAGTATCTTCCCTCAAGCTCGACACACTTGAATACACCTAGTCTGTGCACTAATTTACATATAATTAACCTAGCTAGGCATAATGCACTCTTACTCAGTTAGCAAGGCTACTTAATTGTGTTAAATCTGTACAGTCACAAGGATCGTATCAGCTGGACGAACGCACTGAACAAATTTGATAACTATCTTTATTTCTTAAGCACCTATGTACATGAGCCTATTTACAACATACTTATTACAATTGCACTTTATTATAAATTAAATTCACTTATATTTAAGGGGGCTAGAATAAATATTGCATACCCGACAGGGACGCTACCTTTAAAAATTTTTGTTCATAAGCACAATAAATTCTTTAATTTATTAACAATTTTGCTTAAAATTCCCTTCATATCAATAATTCATTTTCCCTTGACATTTATACTTAATGCGGATGCACACGCATTTTATCTAACTATAACCTCACATTTAGCTTTACTTTTTAAGAATGAAAATATTATCCCTAAATTTAATATGTATCAACACATATTTGCTTCTGCAAGTAATGGATAATTTACAAAAAGAATCCAGTAAAACATTCTGTACTATAATTAACTTAATTTTAAGGATTGATATTAAAATATTTAAGATCCAAGAGATGACATTGTTAAAATGAATTAATATCTTTAAACGTAATAATCCAAGGTATTAATATAACAAAATTTAATTTAATTTTGCAATAAAATATTTCTATAAAGTAATAAACACTAAAAACCAAATATTATTTGCTTATAATTTCATTTGTTAATTATCAATTAAAATTTCTGAAATATTATTAAATACGACATAATTTATGCACTAATCTTTTTTGGCAAAGAGATGGTTAATAAACTGTAACCAATTTTAACTAATTTAACTTTTACAGAATAAGTCAAATTGCAATATCGTCAAATCTTTGTTTTTAATTCAAGAATAAATATTATTCACTACGTACAGCATAAGCGGTTAAAAATGTATATGCATGCAAGTTTCTCATTTTGACTTCATCGGAGTAATTCTTGCCGGCTGCTCTTCACATGCAATTAACCTACATATGAATGACCTACCCTGCAGTAATACATACGGATTTACACCCCCGAGGTTTTCCCTACAAAACTTTTATTTGTCTACGTTTCTGACCACTCACCTTTAAAACTATTTCATCCTGAATGAAAACTGCGTTTGAAATATGGATAAAAGCAACGCTGCTTACAATTCGATACAAAAGTTTGCACGTAAAAAAAAGTCTTCTTTTGCACAGCGGTTAAACTAGCTTTTCCCGTATTATATGGCAGACATTGGCCAATAATCTGAAAAATACAGATTTTGTTCAGACTATAGCACGACACAAATTAATATGCGCTACAAAAACGAATATAAATTTTTACACTTAAAGCTCAATTATATCAAGCATTTTTAAGTAGCTTTAGACTAGCTTAATGGAAGATAATAATAATGCATTAAAGTAATCTGATATATGGGAGAGAAAATACAACTAACATTGTTTATTACACCGTTTACACTGTTTTTAATCCAACATTAACCTTCCACACATTTGCTTATTTTTCTTCCATACAATGGCTGAAATCTGACCAATGAAAGAAAAGCACAAAACATGCCAAATTTCAAAGACAAGTTTAATTAATTTTAAAATCACTTTAATATAAAACTTTCAATAGATCAGTTTTTTCACATAGTTTAATACGGTAGCAATTGACCAAACATATCATTCAAAAAAAGATCATTGATATAACAACTCACTTAGTAGATTGAATAACCATTTAATAAAATTTACTCAAATGAAACAAAAAGGGTACTGGGATTCAAGCATCAATAACACAATCACTATTTTTACCATGATTTACAATTTTCATTTAATAAAGGTTAATACCGACTCGAACGCCATGTAAAAATGTTTTAATAGCGTAGCTTACGCCATCTTCAGGCGCCAATAATTACGAGAAATAAATACTTTTTTATAGTTTCTTTTATGTTATAAATGTATATATTCAAAAATACTTTTAACGTATTTATAAATGACGTAATTAAATTAAATTAAATAAATCCAATACACTCGACGCTCCCATTTTCAGCGAGATCAAGACCGGAAACGCTCCCATTTTCAGCGTGGCGCAATTGCGCACGTGTTTAGCACATGTATATTTTCATTGGTTATTTCTATTCGGTTGTTTCGGTTGTAACCTGCCTTAAACTGTATACAATTATTAATGAATTAAGCAAGTTTAAATTTCCCGCCATCGATATTCAGTTATTATTATTGGTTAAACAGCGAACCGGATATAGCGTTTCAATAACGAAACAAATGGAACATTTCCGCTGAAAATGGGGAAGAAATTTCGCTGAAAATGGGAGCACGTTGAAAATGAGAAGGTGGAAAATGGGAGCGTCGAGTGTATATGACGTAATTTCGAATAGGTGTAGTTGACCAAAAATATTATTCCAAAAAAGATCGTTAATTTAACAATTAATTCAATAGATTAAATAAGCATTTAATAAAATTGACTCAAATGAAACAAAAAGCGTACCGGGATTCAAGCATCAATAACACAATCACTATTTTTACCATGATTTATAATTTTCATTAAATAAAAGTTAATACCGACTCGAACGCCATGTAAAAATTTTTTAATAGCGTAGCTTACGCCATCTTCAGGCGCCAATAATTACGAGAAAAAAATGCTTTTTCATAACTTCTTTTATGTTATAAATATATTCGAAAGTACTTTTAAAGTATTTATAAGCGACATAATTACATTAAATTAAATAAATCCAATATATAGTCGACTTCCACACATTTGCCATTCACTTATTTTCTCTTCCACACATTTTCTGCTTTTTCTTTCACCATTTGCTGTTTACGGATTGGAACTGCCAATCAGTTTCTGCCAACCTTTTATTTCAACCAATCAGTTTCTTCACCGGAACAGAAAATGTGTGGAAGTCGACTGTATGACGTAATTTCCTGTAGGTGTAGTTGACCAAAAATATTATCTCAAAAAAGATCGTTAATTTAACAATTAACTCAATAGATTAAATAAGCATTTAATAAAATTTGCTCAAATGAAACAAAAAGCGTACCGGAATTCAAGCATCAATAACAGAATCACTATTTTTACAAAGATTTATAATTTTCATTTAATAAAAGTTGCCCCCTATCGGACGCCACATAAGCATTTTTTAATAGCGTAGCTTACGCCATCTTCAGGCGCCAATAATTACGAGAAAAATACTGCATTTTTATAGTTTATTTTATAGTATAAATATACACGTAGTTCGTTTTGGTTCGTTCACTAAAGTTGTCAGTTAGTTTGTGAAATTGACTTTCTTATGCAAACTAATATTTTTGAGGTTATTAATTTTAAATATAAAATTCACTGTTCCCAAAGTTTGTATATATACCATTTACGCAGTTTCTTCTTGTTGAAGCTGCAGTGCACTACATTATAGTGGTCTCTCGAAGGAAAAATACGGCCCTGTGAAATTAATATTTATTCAATTAACGTAAAGTATTTTACTTTGTCGACATTTTATTGTTACGATTTCTCTTGTAAATTGTATAGAATCTAATGAGAAGTTTTTCCTTTATATGCTGTTTTGATTAATTTTGGAATTTAAGTTAATACTTTTGTTCATAAATTTAATTTATTATGATTCATTATTTAAGTAAAAAAAGATGATTATTTAAAAATTTGTTATGCAATTACTATGATATCGGCTCTTGTATTTCTTTAGGTGTGTATTTGACTGAATATTTAATTAATTTATTCTCATAGGCACATTATGGGACATTTAAAAGGGAAACGAAAGAAAAGGGCAGATCTACGTAAAATCAGACAAGAAGCACTGGATGCTAAAAATCGTTTGGTATGTACTTTGCAATTTTTTTAGGTTATATTAAGATTATTTATTTTTATCTAACAAATATTTCTTCTTATATAGAAAATTATATTTATTTGTTTTTATATAGAAAATTTGTTTCTTATTATTGATAATATATTCTATTTTTCTTTATTAACATATTTTTTATATGTTGTAAAAAATGTTTCTGTTTTTTAATGTTGATTGCTTATTTACATTATATTATTTATTATTTTAAACAATAATGCGAAACAATTTTTTTAGCAGATGAAAAAACCTCAGTTGAAAGGAAAGTCATTAATTGTAAACATTTTGAATGGATTTGCAAAGAAAAGAGAAGAAATTGTAATATAAATAACGTCTTTGATTTTACTAGCCAAATAATATGTGATATTTGTTTACTTATATTAATTGTGTTTCAGGATAATATAACTCATGGTTTGAATGATAAAAAAAAGGAAGGATTGAAAACTATTTCTGATAAATTATTGCCGGTAAAAATTTATATAATATTATTTATATTTATACTATTATAATGATTATTTCAAATCTATTATTTTAGATAGTTAATTAATATATTTGTTTATATTATATTACTTAAAAATAAGTGCTGAAAATATATATAATTTATATCTATTAATTTTAATATATAGAAGTGTACCTATCTTCTATATTGCATTATTTTCTTTATTTATGTTTTGTTTACTGTTCAACATTTGTCTCTATATAATATTAATTTCATATCCCTTGAACTTCAAATCAGCTTAATTTCAAGTTCAAGTTAATGATAGCTTTCCTAAATCTGATATATGTTAAACTAAAATCTTGAACATTCTTGACTTAGCTAATTTTAATCAAATATATAAAACTATATTGAAATTAATCAAAGTATTCTATAAACAAACACGTTATTGATAAACATCGAGTTATTTAACCTTTTGTTGGTTGCATTTTTAACAGTTCTAAAAGAAAAAAGTCAGGATGATTACTTTATATATCTTTTAATTTATTTAAATCTTATACAATTTAAAAGCCAACATTGGAATCTAAAACCATTTATGTATTTGCCTAAGAAAAAAAACTGAATTTTTGTTTGTCTAGTTATTAGGTCTTTAAGGATATATAAATATTTTGATGTTTATTTTGAGCCTACATAAAAGAACTTTAATACAAACTTGCCTTCAGCAACTTTTATCAAAACAATTCAAAAAGAATTCACATTAACTAAGAATTTTGTGTATTATTTTATATTATATGAAAGTGAATTGGATTTAAATTGAAATGTCATTATTTCAGAATATTGGAGTTTTTAAAAAGGGATACAAAGGTGATGAAATAAAACACAAAGGTATTTAAACAAAAATTTTATTCACATGTATAAAAAATGCACGTTTCTAATATAAATATCTGATTTTATTAACAAATTGTGAACATTTCTAGAAAAAATATTTAATAATAAAACAAGACAAGCTCGGTTAGAAGGAGATTTTTTACAATTGATGAATGGTAATGAAGAAAAGACGAAGTAAGTAATAGTATATGGATGTAAAATTAGTTGAATTCATATTTTAATTTTAAAAAATATTCTAATATAAAATATACTATTTCAGTAAGTTTTCTACTGAATTGAGCAAAATAGTAAAAAATCATTCTGCGGGTCAATCCAAGAATAGTGGGTCAGATACAACGATTAGTCCAGATTTGAATAAAGGAAACAAGTGAGTTAAAAGAGAGAATAAATTAATGGTTTATTAAAAATATAAACAAAGTGTGAAAAATATATGTAATATATTTTATCATAATTTTATAAACATCTGAATAATGGTTTAATTATTTAAATTCACTTTATATTAATTGATATATACAAGTATTGACAACTTTGTTTTAGATTATGTAAAGAAAACTTACTCAAGGCAGAAAATTTGACAAGAATAAAAGGAGACATATGGAGTAAAAGTATCTTTGATGATCCTTCTGTCAGTAATAATGATGATATAAAGTGTAATGAACCTTATGAAATAGAACCTCTCAGGTAAACATGCAGATTTTTGACACTTAATTACAATAATACTTACTTGAAAATTTATGGACAGTGCTATATTATATTAACTAAAAAAGCAGAAATATATAAAAAAAAATACTTGTTTCGTGCTTCTCTTATTATATATATACTAAAAAAGAAATTATTTTCAGCAAAATAAAGTTTATTATTTTTATCATTAGTTTTTTTATCTCAGTAATAACAAATTGTTTTAATAATGTAAAAAAAAAAAAATAATTAATCATATTTATAATATTTTATTTACCAAATTATTATTATCAATATTCAGTAACTTTTGTAAAAATGATTATGATTTGTGAATAAATTTCAAGAATGATTAAATATCACAAACCGTTGAATTTGTTGAACAGATTTTCACCAGTGGCTCGCCGCAGTAAACGTTTGAATGTAAGCAAAGATAACATAGTGTGTGACTTAAAAAATTTCGAAAACGAATCGTCAATAAGTCACAGAAGAATTACCCACTCGGAAATTCAACTCCTGAAAGAGTTTAAAGCAAGGATCGCAGTGCATTTCACAGGTTTAAAGATAGAGGGTCAATCGGGTAAGAAAATCTTGAATCGATCCATTGTCCGAAACCAGACTCCCTTTGCACTCCAGTCACCACTCCTCGTCCTCTCTTAACTTTCACACTCTCGAATGTGGGGAAAATGCTCACAGAATACGTGACGACATTATTTCGAGTCATTTCTTCTCTAAATCACATGAGTTTTTCCACCGAGAAATATTTTCTATAGCAATTCAACATTTTATTTATTCTTCTTTAACTTGTAATCATTTTACTTCTTGCAAAAATGTTTACTCTGAATCTTTCTCATCACTAGATAAATTTTAGTAACCTTTATTAATTTTTCCGACAGATCCTCTGAATGAAGCTAAAGACTTTCTAAGAAAACATTGCCTTCACAATTATTCAAAGAAGTTCAAATGCTCTAATACAGAAGACGATTTTGAAATGCAAGCTTGTACTGGATCAACCACTCAATCCATCATTTGTAACACACTGTTTCCCGAGCTTGCAGATACGCAAAAGAATTCCAATGGTGTACAAAATTTTCACGACAATATTAATCATAAACTTGGATCTTCGTCAAATTCTACTTCAACATTATCAGGGAATCAGTTTACTCCTTTAATGAAACCAATGAACAATAAACATAATGTATTACCTTCAAGTATTTTTAAGAAATCGGATGAAAAACCAGTGTATTATAAGCAACCGAATGAGAAATCAACATATTATAAATTTGGGATAACGCCGCAAGAACGTATATCAATAGACATGAGCTTCAGCACGAAAAGTTTAGAAGCGATGTCACTAGACAGTGATGACGAAGACAAACACTACAAGAAATCAATGTCACATTACTTCAGGGACTACAAAATTAGGAATAAAAATGTTGAAAGCATTTTCGACAAAGATCAAATAGATTTTATAAGAAATCATAGAAGACGTCAAGAAAAAATGTTGTCTACTCTACAACAAAAACCTTACATGTACAGTCCATTTAGCAATATGACTTATTTGGACAATCCTGATAAAAAAAAGGTTATTTGCTTTTATTTTTATTTTTTGATACATATTAAATTTTATATCATTGAAATAATCATAAAGATTTTTGTTATATTCTTAAAAACTAAAGCTCAACGTGAAGTTGCAGTTGTTAGATAAAATTCATGCTTATCCGCGCCAAATGTCAAGAGAAAATGAAGTATTCGTATGAACAATTCTATACAGCTCAAAGTAGTTATGATAAATTAATATAATTTGTAAAATATAATTTAAATTATTTACAGCTTCAATTTTTATTGTATAATAACAATTAACAAGTTTATCTGTCCCAATTTTCTTATTCATTATAATTAATAATGTACTACTATATATTAACATCGATAACATTTGTTTCAGTTTCAAAAAAACGTACTGTTCACAAAAAAGCATGAAACTGACAGAGATAAAGTACCAGATTTTCGGCATCAGTACGTTAAAGAATATATGCAACAGCCACATCAAGCAAAAGCTAAAGAAGTGCATGATTTTCTGCAGACATCAAAATATTATACTTCTGATTTGAATCCCGTTCAATGCAGTATGTACAGACATCCAAGAAACAGGTCGTCTGACGAGAGATCGAGTTCCAGAAGTGATGAAAGGATATTTACACCAAGACCCAAATTGCCTAACAGTAATGAGAAAAATCTTATGGCTGACTACAACATTTCCCGCCAGAAAAGTTATTGCAAGAATCGAGATGAACACGCTAATCAATACTCGGTAAAAGAATATAATAATTCCTAACCACTTTTAATTAACCACTAATAATATCTGGTCACTTTAAAATAACATTAATTAACATTAAATATTTGAACTTGGAATACATTGAATAACATTATTTCCCGGAAAACCGGGAGTACCTCTTTTCCCACGTGCTTTCCCCCCTCACTATTCTGTCTCATTAACAGTATACTCATTAACTGTAAGTAACACTCATTAACAGAATTAATATGTATGACCTAGTAACTTTTTTGTCCTTACAAGATGATTATTATATTAATAATATTGTTTTAACGTCTGTTAAAATTATCTAAGAAAGTTGAAAATTTCAATTAACAAACAACCCCTTCTACTTTTTGAAATTGTAATAGCATCTCCTTGAATTCAAATTATTTTTTTGAGACATTAGATAATCGGTCATAAGTCTCCAAATATCATGTGTCAGGGTGATTATTATATGTTGACATTCACCATTAGTTAGTTAGTAGTGGTCTTAGCGGGCCATAGGTTCAGAGCACTTGACACAGAGCAAATTCTGCAGCAGTAACGAGCCTAAATTTACTAACCTGAGCCTAAAAAACACCTAATATTGATACGCACTGAAAGTACTTTAGTATTTTACGCGTCAAATAGATACATTATATAATTTGGGTACAAGGTGAGATGGAATGCATGGCATGGTTGTGTATAAAGCTCCCCGTTTTTGCTCACCAGACTTCCTTATGCTAGAACAATGTTACAATATACACTCGACGCTCCCATTTTCCACGTGTTCGAGACCGGAAACGCTCCCATTTTCAGCGTGGCGCAATTGCGCACATGTTTAGCGCATGTATATCTTCATTGGTTATTTCTATTCGGTTGTTTCGGTTGTAACCTGCCTTAAACTGTATACAATTATTAATGAATTAAGCAAGTTTAAATTTCCCGCCATCGATATTCAGTTATTATTGGTTAAACAGCGAA
>JABFPN010007150.1:0-10654 GCA_022817305.1 Leptoteleia sp. ZL-2020
ATCGGGCCGTTGATGTGCCGATCAACAGCTAAAGACGATCGGCCGATGATCGGCACGTCAATGGCCCGATGGATAGCCGATGACGGCCCATGCACATTTGGTGTTTCATGCCGATCGTCGGCACCAAGCTTGGGCCATGCTTGGCCCGATCGCTTTTTTCTACATGGGTAGTAATATATTTTTTTAAAATATTTAAATAGTAATCAATTAGTATTGAACATTAACATACATTTTTTTGAAGTTTGATACAGGGGCTGTGGCTTTACGAACTTTAATCAGTAATCAACTTTGGATCAATAAATTTCGAACGAAGGAGAAATTATTAGTGAAATACGAGCTACATACAGGTAAATAATTCTAGAGTGTTGCACGGAAAAAAGTATCCGCGTTGATAGATAAATGGATTTATGTACAATTTTCCGACTAATATAATAAATAAATATATCATCGTATTATATGAAACATGGAAATCAAATTTGTTGAGAAAAAAACTAATTCTTATTTGTATAAATTAACTACATTAAATAAATTGACAGAAACGATGGAGAGGGGTGTAAATTTCAAAGTATGAAAGAGTTGGAGTCATTTTATCAATGAATAGAAAACATATAATTTATAATGGACTTAACTAAATTGCAGTTTTTTGTGCTGCAATGCTTATATCGGAAACGGAAGTATGTAATTTTTCATTCGCCAGAATTTTTGTACGACAGTATTTATACAGATCTTCTGCAACGTATAAAACGTAGCAGCAAATTAAAATTCAACAGCATGAAATGATATTGGGCTTTATTCGCATTTGTTTATTTTTTGTCACGACAAATGTCGTTTTTTGTTGGGAACCAACATTCGCTGTATGTTTAATAGAAATACTTGAATACGGAGATAAATAAATTGAAGAAAGTACAACAATGTTTAAATAAATAACTAATGTTCAACATTCCTTTTGATTTTTGTACATTTTACAAAATTCATTAGATATACTAAATGAAAAAAAAAAAAAATAATAATAATTAAAAATCACGAAATATTAGAAAAGTTGTAATGAGTTAAATTTACTTAAATTTCGATAACAAAATTGGTGTTGGATAAATTTCAGACAAATAAAATATATTTCATGTTTTACATTATGATACAATTATGATTCAAATTAAATTGAAATATTATTATTTAAAAAATAATAGCAGCTACGATTATGAAAATGATATAATGAAATATAAGGATTTAATTTTCAGCCAGTACGAATGTAAAGTTTAAATGATACTTTTTTGATTCGGTTAAATATACAGTTCCCTGGTGAGTTAACTCTGGTTTCCGAAACCCACAACGTCCTTTAATCAAGAAATGCTTTTGCACTTGGACGCCGCGACAAAAAGTCACGAGACCTTTCATTTTCTCGTGTGGCAATTTTAATTCGCGACAATAAAATAATATTCTTAAATTCAAAATATTGTAATTACAGATATAATGTTGACAATTCCAATTTTGATCAACTGTTTGACTCGATTAAAGTGAAGAATTATGCCTAGAGTTGAGGCAAACTTTTTTCGTAGTCCCAAGATAACACAAACAATAAAAATAAAATAAAATAATTGTTAGTCAATCTTATCCAATTATAATTCGTTGTTATAATTATCTGCGGTTAAGTGAAGTACTTAAATTTTGCCAAACTTTGCTTAAACTGATATTCAAGAAAAATACTGCAGTCTTGGGTAATTCAAAATTACAAAGTTGTGGCGGATTGTTGGAATCATTTGTAATAATTGTTAAAAACAATATTATTATGAACTTTACTCGTACTATTATTAAATAATTTGAATTTGATTTATTCATCCATGAGTTTGGGTATAATCATTTTACCGAGCCATGTTAATTTCAACATTTTCAATTCAAAATATATTTACTTCAGTCGATCGATAATTTTCTATTTTACTTCTGTTCAAGTACCATAAATATAGATATAATTAATAAATTCAATGACTATTTAAACAACAAATTAAATGCGCAACAAACCTTTTCGATGGAATCATTAGAATATTTTTCAAAAGTAACATACAATTAGCAAACAATTTCTATTAAAAGGATGAATTTAAATTTACTTTTACTTTGTCTATTTTTACATTTATCTATTCCATTTACTTATATCTACTAAATTATGTTCCTGGGTGTAGATGAAGCATTCATTAATTATTCAATTTTTCATTCGAATCAGATTATAAACTAATTATCGTGCATTAACAAACGTAATGCACATTTGAAAGTAAAATTAATTGGCAAAATGACTGGAGAAAATTGATTTTCACATTATTCCAATGTACTTAATTTTCGTAAAAATGTAAGCCGAGGTACACCTTAGTGTACTGTTCAATTATTCCTGAGTTGTAAAGTACCCTGTCTTGTACCAAAGATGCCCCAGCTGCTATGACCAGGTGGTTAGTTGTCGATAATACATCTTTCGCTCTAATTCAGAAACCATGGATCCTCCGGGACATGATAAGAGGTCTACTCCGGAATAGAAGATGAGAATTCTCACAGATCCATAATGTAAACTTAAACCGTTTTACTGAAAAATCTTACGCCAGCCGTGGTATGCAATTTACGCTCTAGCAATCGTCGGTTGGTCTAGCATCGTATAAGATGTTTTGTATAGATCCTTTCATAATAGCACAAGCTTACTTTTTTATGAGCGCCAGAAATTCTTCTCCGCCATGAAAAACGGAGATTCTGGGCAAATAACACACAGTGAAAGGAAAAATAAAAGTTTATTTATAAAAATATTTCTTTCTTATAATTATTCGTTGCATCAGTTTATCCTTTATTTTATTTTAATTCGATTAAAATGATTAAAAAATGTTGAAAATGTTGCATTTTTTTATGTTGAATTTTTATGTTTATTTCATATATGGAAAAATGGACAAAGTTTCTTGGGGTTATTTTAATACAGCTTGTACAACGCGGAGTATGAAGTGCGCACGTAACCAGTGGCGAATTAAGAAATCATAAAATGAAAAATACAGAAATGTAAACTTTTGATTTAGATAAAGAAGAAAAGATAAGCTAGTGCTTACACTTTGATCTTCTTTTATTGTAAAAGTTTATATATTTTCGTATCCCAGTTTCTGGATTTCTGAAGTAACAATTGGATATAACCAATGCATATAATATATATATATATATATATATACAATAAGATATATAATGTGTTTTACTTGAGTACATCAACGACACTAGTTGAATATTTTTTGACTGACTGTGTATTTATGTCATCAATTCATTAACCACGCGGTACTGCCCCAATTAAATTTCATTTTATAATTTTGGAATGATTATCTTCTATCAGAATCACTGAATTATCTCTAATTAATTACATTTTCTAATTATGACGCATTAATTATTTAAAAGTGTTGTTAAATTTTTATTTATTTACTCGTATGTTTGTGCATAAATAAAGCTATATCATTTAATTAAAACGTAATTTATAATTTGTTGGTGCAGTGATGATTTTCTCTATTACATGAAAAATAATTATCAAATATTTTATAACATGGTTACAATTATATACCTTTTAAATATATCGTAAAAGAAAATTTCTAGCTACCTATATTAAGAAATTCCTTTTCAAATATTTCAAAGTATATTAGGTAATTCAACGGTTTAAATAATTAAAAAATTACCATATTTCAAATTCATTATTAATTCATTACAGTATCTTCTACTTAAAAAGTCTTAAGTGTATTAATATTAATGGAACAAAATATCAACATTTTAATATTTAAATAACTTATGCACAGCTGGTGGATTTAAAAGTTGTAGACAGATAATACTGTGAATTTTGTTAAACAAACTACTTTAAAAATTCAAACAAACTATAAAAAATAATATAAGGGTCACGAATAAAACTATGCAGAACAAAGAACAAAAGAGAAAATTAGGGAATAACTTATATTAAATTTGCAACAAGAGCTTAGAAAGAATAAAATAATAATTTGAATAGACAATGAATTTTATGCGATTTTTACACGTTAGCTAACAAGTGCAGAGAAAGTGAATCTCTACTTTAACCTGTATATCTACGTGGAAAGTAGCTAACTTCAAGTTATAGTAGAAAATAAAATTGTTGTATGCCCACTTAAATTTATTTCCTTCCGTAACGTGGAAAATAAATGAAACTGCCATAAGAAGTTAGCGTTCTGCACTAAAAAAAAGGAACAAATTAAAACTAACAAAAACAGAACTCTTTCCTTATTAGACAATGTTGTGAACATCATGTCATTTTAGAGAAAGATTTCTTAGGATTATAACACCATTCGATGTATTTTCTAATAAACCTATGTCTTCCTTTTAAAAAACAGTAATATTATCTATCTCACTTTATTCCTTTAAACATAATTATTCTTTTAAAATTAAATATTTGTCCCTAATGGCAGTTAAATCAAAACTAAAACATTTCAACGATTCCTACTTAAAAAGAAAACTTAATTTCTTTCATCTTTGTATTCTTCCTGAAAACTCCAGGTTTCGAAAAAAAAAAAAAAAAACATCTACATAGAATTATTCGTTACGGCGAAAGAGGTATCTTCTTCTACTACACAGTAGCCCCGTATTTATTTAAAACAAGAGACACACGTGGGCGGGCAAGTTTGGGGCAGGATGGAAATTGCTGTTTATCTAAAAGTCATGTCACGAAACATAAGCGAAATCGAAAGAACGCCGACGGTCGGGGAAATATGAAAACAAAGTGTGCCGGGGTAATAAGTGTTTCTGGCTTGTTTGTTTGTGAGTACGCGCGGCTCAGATGCGATATGTTACGGTAATACCTTGCAGTCGGTAGGAAGAGTCTCGAGTAATTTCCTTCCAGTTCGCAGGGTAGAATAACTTTGCTGTGAGGCTTGACGATGAACTCAATGGGAGGTTTTGGTGAGCTTGTCGAGTAGGAAAACGAGGCGACGGGAGACGAGGGGGATTCCGCGAGGGGCGACGAAGATGGAGCGCTCGTGGTGAAAGGCGAATTCGTAGGCCACGACACTTCGTCGGGAGCCAGAAGAGCCGCGGGCTGCGCAACATCGTCCCACGTCGATGTCAACTCCAAGATACTTGTTACGATTCGACTTGGCGTGGTCGTCGTCGTCGTTCTTCTGCCTCGGCGGCTACCTTCTTGTCTTCCCCGTAAAGCGTAAACGCCAGCTTCGTTCACCGAGCCTGTCGACCCAAAATGCATAACATTAATACAATTTGTATTACAATCCAAATATCCTCCCCCCCCTCCCCCCCCACATTCGTTTGAATGCCTTCAAATCGCAACGCTTCGAAATTAATTCGCTTTGTTTAAACAATGTTCTCTAATGTTTCTATCCTTGCGCGCTTCCACGTTTCGCCTCGCCTTTCGTATTGATTCAAGGTGGAGCGAGATGGAATTTTCGACTAATACTGTGTTTGGTTATTTTTCTTTCTTTTTTCGTTTGTCATTATCAATTTAAACAGTCGCTGGAAAAGTAAATATGGTGAAATTTCGGGTCACATCTAATTGTAAAGCGTTGGCAAAGTTATGTTTTAGACAAATTTACTCGGCACACTTTGGGTATGTTATATTCATGATTCGGATAGTGCAAGGTAATTTAATATTTTCAAAATCTTATTAAAGGTATAAAATTTGGGGTTTTAATGTGACAGAGCTTGGGACAAGTATATTGCATTGTAAGTCAATATTTCTGATTCTTGTTCCCAAGTTTTGATTGTAAGTTACTTAAAAATCCAAACATATTTTTACATATTTTGCAAATTTAAGTTTCATTTATACACCGATGAAAAATGTTTAGTTTATTTTCAAATTTGAAGTCAGCATAGATTGATATTTGTTTTTGTTTCACCTAATGCTAAATTAATTTAGATAATAGTTTTTCACAAAATATACCAGCTGTACAAATATAAGTATAAAAGAAACCTTTTTAAATTTGGAAGAATGATAAAAAGTGGTCTCAAAATATGCTGTGCATTCAAGAGGTGCTCCATTGCTAGTTACGCAATTTCCCTATCTTTTGGGTAATTTATGGATAGCGCGCCAGTAAAAATCTTCTCCTTTTCCCGCGAACCATTCATCGATCTATTTTTTCACGTCTTCGAACGAACCGAAGCGCTGCTCAGCAAGCGCATGGCCCATTAATGCAAACAAGTGGTAATCGGAAGGAGCCAAGTATGGTGAGTAAGCCGCATGGGGTAGCACTTTCCAGTTAAGTGCTTCCAACGTGTCACGAACCGGTTTTGCCGTATGTGATGGAGCATTGTCATGGAAGAAAATTACCTTGCATTGCCTTTTTCGATATTCTGGTCGTTTTGCGCGTAGCAAAAGGTTCAAATTGATCAATTGCTGTTGGTTACATTTGGTATTAATCGTTTCACCAGGCTGTAACAGCTTATAATGGACCGCATTCTTCTGGTCCCATCAAGCTAAGAGCATCGTTCGACAATCCTACAAATCTCCATTTCATATTTTAATTAGTGTATCTAAATGACGTAAAATTGGACAAAACATTGATCGAAGCCTTCTTTTATGTGTACGAAATCACTTTTCACAAATCACGTGTACAAACACAATTTTCATTATTTCAATCTTAGCAAAGGAAGATTGTCACATCCAATTCTGGTCCACGGTAAAATCTGACGAGAGATCTTATTTCTGTGAACTTTGTGCTCCAAAGTGTCAGTCAAATCAAAACTGATTAAGACGTAATGTTCAATTTAAGGTTACATATGACTATTATCCGATTTTCTGCCGAACAGTATTGTTCGTTTTTTCATTCCAATCTGGAGAACTTTTTGCAATGCCCATAACAATAAAAAATTTAATTTTATTACTCGTTATGTAATAATTGTAAAATAAATGACAATATGCTCTCAAAACTCGTGGAAGAAATAATGGAAATTTTGTAATTATATTATCTTGAAAATGTATCTTTCAACATAAATTACTACCAAGACAACTATAATAATAATGATAATATTCTTCTTCTCTTAGGATTTACGTTCGTCATATATCGAGCTCTATAACTCGTGCTGCGGTGAAGATATTGATTTGAATCAAGTCTCTCAAAATCTTCCTTGCGTGAATATCAGACAAATAGTACCAACTCCTCAGACGATTAATTGTGATTTCTATTCTATAAATTATGTATGTATACATTTTACTTATAATCTATAAAAGTTGTTATTATTTTAAATGTACTTTTGGGAATAAATATCTATTTAACGATGAAAAATGAAATGTCTCATTGGATACTTTAATTCCTAAAAGTGAATTCAATTTTTATATCACGAACGTCTTTTAATTTTTCACTTGTCACGAAAAATTTCTTGAATCAGAAATTGAATTTAAAAATCAATGTTTATCGTTTTCTAAATTTGATTTTACCAATGAAAAATAACATTATACGAGTAGAAGTTATTTTTAATAAAAATAAAAATTATGATTATTCTAATTTTACTATTGTTAACAATATGAATGCAATATTTGCGCTACAAAACACTTCCAGTTAAAGGAGCTTGTTTAAATAATAATTAATGCTGAAACGAGTTTTGTTCTCAACATTGTTCAATTATGTATTACTGGTGTTTGAAACACAAGACCATTGTACGTGATATTATTCTTCTTCCTCATATTGATAAATGATATACCCTTATGATTACGCAGAGTTAATTGAGTGTAAAGTCAATGAATAGTCGGCCATCGAGTTATTTTCAGACCACAGTCCATTGTCCATAGAACACGTAATACTTAGCAATCGATAAAAAAGAGGCAATAACCAGAAGCGAAACTTTTGTTGGAAGTTTAATTCTACCTATGTGAGAAGCTTACGCGAATAAAAAGAAACAACATAAAAAAGCGAACGAGAGAAAAAAAAGAAAAATAAAAATCAAAGGACGCCCAGAAAGTTTGAAAGAGACTACGCGTGATACTTGCAAGTGGCAAGTTTCGAACATCCAATAACAATCTGTACGAGATCTTCCTTTATACGAACATTTGATACCTTAAGGAAAATTTTGCTCTTAAGGTCGGAGTCGTCTGCATTTAATATGTTTTTATCAGATAATTGTATTCAAATGTTATATTTATTTTTCATTTCATCAGGTAAATGTGTAAAATTGTATAAATAAAATGGCAAGTGTCATGGATATTTAGTTTATTATCTGGTATCTCATATTACTGGATTTATAAATTAAATAAGTATTATGCTAATTTAATATTTTTTATTGGTAAATTATCTTAATCATAGGAAAGAAAAAACATTAATTAAATTTAATACAAAATTTTACATATTTATAAAACTTGGAATTATATCAAATTAAAGATTTAATATTAAATAAGATAATTAGTTAAAAACATAGTAATAGGTAACAATATTTTAATATTTTTTATATGTCGCAGCAATAATTTACTTGCGAGTACCATAAATGTTCTTGAACAAAGCGAAACACTGTTATCTACAATAAAAACTCTGTTGACATTTTATATTTTTTTTTCTTTTTTCCTGCACTTGAATAGATAGCGTTCTATTTACACCCAGCAGTTTTACAGTTACTGATGAAAAGTTTATTAAATTGTTTCAGTGTGAATCATTGTTAAAAAAAATGGCGAACATAATAACGACTTCATTGCTGTTAATTCAATTAACTAGTTTTTTTTCGTGTAGATTTTTTAATCAAATTTTTAAAGTGTAACTTCGTCAAGTGAACATCAAGAGCAATTAATTTGCACAGCTGTACAGTACTGCACAGATCTGTATTTTTTCAACTTATAAGTAAAATTGCAGAGATTAGAAACGGATACCAATTATTATTTTCATCATTAAAATACTGTGCCTATATTAGATTTATGTATAAAAGTATAAAAATTGTAATACAAAGTTATTACTATTATCTTATTGTGTTAATATACAGGCAATTTTTTAAATACAACATTTATATTATGACTAATTCCAAACATTTGAATAGTTAAAACATAATTAATTAGTTTGGTTGAGGCAGTTCACCTTCATTGTGAATTAAATATTGTCATTTCACCTACATATAATCAAAAGATCATTAAAATATTCTTTTGAAAACATGGTTCTAGTGGTAGTAATCAAATATTTCTCTCAGGGAAATTTTTACGTTCCGTTTTAATCTTCATAAAAACCGTGTTAAAATTTAGATATACACATATTAACAAAAATATTGCCTGTGTACAAAAGCCACTGAATGAGGAAAAAAAATTATATAGTTCGTTAAATGAAATACGATTCTCCAAATGGGAAATGATTGTAAATGAAATATGTTCGTACAGGTGTATTGGAGTTGCGGTCAATTTCTTTAATTACATCAGATATCATTGATAACGATTTAATCAATTATACGGATCCGCAGTCGAAATCTATTTATCAAAGTTGCGGTTCGATGTGATTTTCAACAGTTTAAAGGAAAAACTTAAAAAGGCAAAAAAAAAAAATTTAATTTACGTTTCAATCGTATAATGTAACAATTCTTAATTACATATAATGCAATGCAACGTAAAAAGTCCGTAATAACGGTTATTATGTTTAATTAAACGATTTTAGTCTTCGTGCGCTTGATAATTAAAATAATTTTTCAGCTGTTATTTTTCAGAATGAAAAAATCTCCAATTTGTTGAAAACTAATTTTATATACAAACTAATAATTTAAAGATTATCTGTATCCTCTCACGTTTCAAGGTATCCTATTTAAAGTTGTTTAATAACAAAATAAATTTACTTTATACAAATCAATGATAATGACCTTTATCATATAATTTTTCCTTATTCAAATAAACTAGTTCATTTGTCAGATCAAGAAGAATGTTTTCTTCATTTTAAGCTCGCATTAAATTTGAATTAAAATGTTATCTTAAAGTGCGCCTGTAATATGCATTTACTATTGTTGAAGTAGCGTTATGAAAATGCGAACATGCTGTTGGACCGTCTAAATGAATTCGTATCACTGTGACAAACTTGCTGAGGAAACCGTAACAAAATAATAACTTTTTACTAGTCGAAGTGAGCGCTCTTATTTCCAATTAATTGGGGGTGTAGAAATTTGCGTCAAATTCCGCTCCACGTAGTGAGAATAGAATAATATTCCGGTAAGACGTTATAGTTTGAAAGCTTTCAGAATTTCAGCTGATGACACTTTTCTCTTTGCGATGGCATCTAGGCAGATACTTAAGACTAATGCAATAATAACTTAATTAACATTCAAGTTAAGAGCGAAGTTCTTTTACGTCACTCGCGTCACGTTACAGACAGTACACGTACTCCACCTATTCCGCCCAGTTTCACGCGTACCGCTAATTATAAAATTAATTCTTGATCTAACGTCTTCTTACGTCTGATTCAGGAAAAAAAAATTAAAATCCACGTTTATTTAAAGATAATATATATATGAATTATTTCAAATCGAGATTACATTAAACTAAATTAAAATCATTAGGCGCATTTTATATTTCAAGATCCGATGTGCTCAAAAAATAATTTACTCGTGCACGCAAAAAAATGGTATTTGAATTTCACCTATATGAGTTTAGTTGTGAAATTATAGCCGTATTTAAATATAAATTATGCTTACTTTACCAACTCTATATTGCAAGCATAATTATAAAATTATGGCT
>JABFPN010007151.1:0-10650 GCA_022817305.1 Leptoteleia sp. ZL-2020
TAAACTTTAAATATCTAAAGAAGGCTAGGTAAATAAAAATGACTCGTGGCTGAGTGGTTAAGTTGTCAACATTCAACACATTAGAACGATTGCAATTTCAGTTCATTTCTCGCCGTTGGAAAAAAAAAACTTTGTATTTATAAATAATAGGGATATAATTTTTAAATTTCATTTTAGTTGTCCTATCAATGATAGTACTTTTTAAAATCACTGCCTTATGCATTCAGATTACAAACATCTGATGAGAAAAATAGGTTGCAATAATCCTATATATTCTGAGTATATTTCTCTCAGTGTATAAACGCTAAACCCCGAAAGAATGTTGAATATTTTTCTCGATAAAGAAAAAAAAAAAGATCAGACCATTATCGATGATTCACGGACAAAAATAATATGCAAATCACATTATTTGAAGCACTTCGTTGTCATTTAAGATGCAAGCGCGCATCGTTTCATAATTATCGATTCATGATAAGTACCAAATTTATTTTTGATTGACGCGCCAATCGTTATTCATGATGCACAACTTAAAATGCAATCATTTTCTGTTATAATTATCGAAAGTTAAAAGTTTATGGCAGATTGCAAATTTATACTGACTACAATGGAATCGCGGCCGATTTTGTAAGAAAATTGATAAACATTAATGATTTTTCATTGTCGGTAAATTATGATGTATGAATTAATGCAGGCGTATCGCCTTTGAATTGAAGCGATACGATGATAAAATAAATAATGCACGAAAGTAAAACGTCGGGGCTTCTTGTTAAACTATATTTTAAATGAATTGCGTGTAATTAAATTTACTCTTTACATAAAATGTCATTTTTATGCTTGACGTTTGATGGATCGCACGTTTTCTCCATTCAACATTCCAACCATAAAAATGATAAGTGAGTGATATTGGTTAGATATATTTATGTGAATTTCCATCAATGCATTATGTATTTTGTGCAAAACAGATAGTGCGATTTTTTCGATATAATAAATTAAATTTACGCGTATAATTATTTACGGTGTTTTTGTATATATAATATATTAAAATGTTTTACTTTCATGTAGCCTTTTTTAATGAATAATAAATCAATAATAAAATTAACTTGTTTTTAATTATTATTTACGCGTGCCCTCGAATTCAGGTTTAATTTCAAATTAAATTCTAAATTTTAGACTACACTGAGAAAAATATGATAGAGTAAAGTATGATTTGTGTTAGTAAAGCGAATGCATAAACCATTGCTCGTGTTTTGTTTTAACATTGTGAGGCCTTTTTACCAAAAGTGATAGGACTTTTTGCGTTGACGCTCATAATCATTGAAAACAGTGGTTTGAGTGGTTAAGTTGTCAACATTCAACACATCAGAACAATTGCAATTTGAGTTCATTTCTCGCCGTTGGAACATAAAAGAAGCTTTCTATGTATAAATAATATGGATATAATTTTTAAATTTCATTTTTTTTTCAAAAGAAATCGACAAAGTTAACAAATTGATAATAATTTTATGACACTGAAAGTTGTAATTATTTAAACTTGGTATAAAATTAATGTTGGTATATTAATAGTTAACATTTTTAAATTAATCAATTATTAAATTAATATTAGAATATTTTAATATAAAAAAAAATTTTTCCACGGATATTCATCCAAGAAAATTACAAATAATACTGATAACTTGCAACACCGAATTAATATCTCTCGACTTTTCTCCCTAGTTTCATAATATACTATTATAAATATACAAACAAATGTAAATAAATATACAATAAACTAATAATCTCCATCTATTGAAGCATAAATAACCGCCACGTAATATTTTCTTTTTGTTTAACACTGTTAATTGAATTTTTCAATAACCTTAATTCGTCATCATAAATCTCGTTCGCAAAAACAAATTAATTTCTTGTCACAAGCAAAGTTCGGCCCAACAAAATAATCTTAATTCAATTAATTCACCCCCACTGTTGCGCATTAATCACGCTCGCGATTTAGCATCAAGTACCGTAAAAAAATTTTTTTTTGCCGATTACTTCGCTTCAATGTTGAAAACGTAATTTATATTTATAAACGTTTTCTCTCAATGGTTGACGTAAGTTAAATATCAATGAAGATGTCGAAGCACGCAATAGTTGAAACGCTAATGAGATGCAATGCATATGAAAACGTATCATTAATCGACGCGAAGTGGCTCGAATAAATCACTTATCAATGATGTGACTGTTCGCGTATGCGCGCGCCTTCTCGTTCCACCGAACAGGTGTAAATAAATCATATCAACAAACCCCGAGGACCAATCATTTTGTACGAGAGCTCGGCGAGGTTCACGACACCAGGAATGCGCCTTTCTTTTTTCATTTTCACGCGTATATCCCTTCTCGCCACTTTTGACGGCACACAGACTCTTTTCAACGGTCCGTCCGTCTCTCTCGTTTCCCCGCGGCTCATTATTCAACCACTGGTACCCTTTCCATCGCCGCGTAAAGATGCTTATTATCGGATTAACGGATTAGACGACGTATAATTTGTTCCACGAGCACGAACGCGCAACTATCCCCGACTTAATATTTTTTTTTGTTTTTTTTTTATCGCCATGAACATTTTTTGTCGCGCCGCAAATTAATTCTCTTTATTAACGGGCGGCGGGAAAAGGTTGATAGGAAGTGTGCTCCGGCCAAATTTCATTCATACGCTCGTCTTACTTGCAATACTGAGCAATTATTATTGGCTCAGATTTAATCGTCAATGTTCATTCATCAAATTATCGTACTTGTAATCTTTATTGAAATATTATTACGTTAATTTGTTGGGAAAGAAAATTACACGTTGAAAAGTAAACGTTGGAATGGAAGAATAAGCTTTTCTTTTGCAAAAAATACCATAACTTTTGGTAAGTTATGTTTATCGTGAATCATTTATAAAAAAGATGTGACCTTTTTCTATATAGAATATTCTTGCTAAATATGATTTAGTAAGAATATTCAAAATTAACCATAGATAAAATTCCATAGAATAAAAGTATTATATCCCAATAGGAAATTGCCAGTCATGGAAAAATCGCCCATTCTTGGCCCTATACTGGCTGCCAGACCATGGTAAACAATTCTTGACCAATACCCATTCAGTTACGGTTTTCTACAGTTTCGGTAGTCAACCAGAGTAAAACCAAACTTGGCAAAATTTAGAAAACAATTCTGGGCCAGCAAAGTCCCAGTTCTTCATTTTTTTACGAAAATTACTTACTTAGAGAAAATGTAAATCAATATTGGAATATTAATTTAAAAACATTAGTGTAAATACATTTTGGTACATTCGAAGCAATTTTTACCTATTTATTTCCCGTCTTTTTTTGTGATTTATATACAACTAGTGTGCCTCTTGGTTATTGGCTAGTTTCTTTGCTTTTAAAATAAGTTTTTATTGAAATACGGATATACATCTGAAATACAGTCAAAAACAGTAATTTTTACTGACACATTTTTCTCAGCGTAGTGTAATAGACTAAGTAACGTCGACGCCATCGTTTTCAATGTTTTCTCTGATATCATATAATAACGTAATAATAGCATTTTTTAATTATTTATATTTCTCCGATTATCTTGTCGTCAACAACTACCGTTCGTCTTGATAATTATTGGCTACTCACTATATTCTCCTGGACATGATTTGCAACACCTTCCTGGAAGGAGAACGGGTTCGTCGCAGGTTAATTTGGGACATTCGTTTTTGATGTTCCGGCACTGCACCCTCGCGACGATACGTCGCTTCTTTTGTATCTGCAAAAAAAAAAAACATTATTGAATTGCATAAATGAAATCGATTGCACAATAGCTTAATGAAATTTGTTATTAATTGAAACCGCGAGATACGCCGGCGAGGAAACTGTACCAAGGTTGTCAAAGCAAGTGCGCGGAATTGAAATATCGCATGGCGTCATCCGTCGAATTTACACATTTTACGTAAACGCGATGCCCAAATCGCGAATTCGTTACGAAAAACATGCATTCTCGCATGGCGATAAATCTCCCAACAGAGAACCATTACGATATTAGTATGTGCAAGGTCTAACACTGGCCAATCTAAACAAAATCATCTGCGCGATACGATTCGATGACCTTTCGCGACGACGCAAGCTGCTAAAATAAAACGTGATTGAATGTTTCTGACGTGCATGATAAATCTGTAATCTCGTATGGTAAAACTCAATTTGCTTTTTCATGTCAGTTTTTGTTCTCGGCTTCATATTGATTGAGGCATTTATAAAATGATTTGCCGGGATTGTGGAAAAAAAACTTATTGTGGAAGTGGATAATGAGATGCAGTGGAAAGAGAATTGTAATAATTATGTCAATGATGCTAGTTGTGAAATAATATTAATTTAAAAGAGAGAGAAAAAAAAACAGAAAAACAACAGTATAGTTATACAAAGTGTTTAGTAATCTAATACAAGCAATGCTTACTATAAATTATTCAATCAAAATGTAATAAAAAGTTCATTTAATGAATACAAAATATATTATTATTGGTGTTGAATTTGATAAGAAACACAAAATGTAATGTATGTATAAAATGTGATTCTAAATGAAATAATAGCAAAATAAGACATTTTTTGATCAGACTTAGTAAGAAGATGAAAGCTTTTTAATCAAAGTAGATTTCCAAGAACATTAAAAACGTGTGTTTTATTTTAGTTTTAAACATTCATTTTTTTAGTTACATCTTATTTATCGTCATATATAAATTTATTTATTTTATGTAAATTTATATTAAAATAATTATTACGTTGTTATTAATATAAATAATTATAATTTCACCATTATCTATTTTATTTATAACAATTTTCTCATATATAACTATTAATAAAACAACCTTAATATTTTTTAAATCAACATATTCTATATCTAATCTTGTCATTTTTGCCTATGTAATTGATTAATTATACCACTTTCATTAGTAGTATTCTTCTCTTCACTTTTTCTTTTTGATCTAACACTTCATAACCGCTTTTTATGAACAGAGCTATCGTTTCCAAACCCAATCTTTGTTTTGAATTTTATGATATACACTTATTCAATGTTAATCTCTTTAGACGGATTTTCATTTGCTCACAATCTTTTTCTCTTTGCCGACATAAATATGATTTTTAAATTTGTACTATAAATAACTGAATTACACGCTTCCCACAAATGACACGTTAAAATTCAATGTAAAAATGTGAAAACATGAAAATTGAATTAAACTATCGATAACTTCTGTTCATCTTAAATAAATAACAAAAAGCAATTTTCAAACAATTAAAATTATTAATCGAGTTGATTAAATAAAACGACAATTCTTTCCGAAATTATACAATCTCCAGCAGAATGTTACAATTGTTGGCAAGAAAAAATTTAACGACACGTTAAATAAGAGGCGAAAAGAGAAACAAACGTCAAGTCGACAACAAATAGCGCGAGCAATTATAATTTAAAAGTAATCTCTTGTTCCCATCGCTGTCCGCATGAGGATTTTGTTACATGGGTGTATAAGAACGAGCAAACGACATCCTAAGGATTCTTGCAAAGTGCTTTAACCCAAAGCAATGACAATAAATAAATAATCTCGTAACCCGAGTCGAACTAATGTCGGAGGTAGGGTTTTTGTGGCCTTTTTTTTCGATGTGACATGGCGCAAAAACTAGTCAAAAGCTCGGAAAAAGTGGTATGCGACTGGATGCGGCGCGGCCAACATTCCTTCTGAAACGGATTGGCATCGGGCGCTAAATTTGTGGATATATTCTCACTCGACTGCATCACGTAACCGAGACGAGACAGGCGTACGATGTTCTGCTGACCGGCCGAACGATTACCGGCTCAAAGGAAGCCAAAAAGCCGAGCCGAGGCAACTGTTCCGCGACGAAAAACTGATGCGCGCCGCGCCCAACTGACACACGGATCCGTCGTTAACAGGTACGAACGTCAACGCCTGCTTCGACAAATTCGCACATTTGGTATTCGTCATAAATCAGTCATAAAACTATCAAATAAAAGTCAAGCGGAGGTGCAGTTGAAAGCGTTTATTTATACCCCGCGGTCCGACCATTTCGTAGAGATGGAAGATGAATGTCCGATAGGATCTATTTTCGTGTCGCGCGCATTTTCACTCCAATTTTGATTAGCATTTGTCTTCAATTCTTTACTTTCAACATTCCAAAGATGGTCATTCGGGGTGTCACACCGACGCGAGTTCTCGAACGCTGAGAAACAAAGTTTTCTAGTAAAATTTCGTTATTACTATAATTCTGATTGAATTAACCATACAATAGTTATTTTTACTAAAAATTAGGTAACGGAAACTAAAATTTTATAGTATTTACGAAAAATAACCATGCACATATTCAGTATTGTTATTTTTTTTCCTCAGTGCAACTTCGAGCTCAATTATTTGTCTTTGTTTTCAATTTAATTCCCACCAATGAGATTGTAACGGTAACAATTTCAAGTGTTGAAAGAAACTTATTTTTTGCAGATACTTTTCTCAGTGTGATTGTAAACTACAGATCGTCATATATCAATCAATTGAATTATTTCATGCGGAAGAATTTTTATTAAAGAACAAATTTATTTCTTACACGGAAAAATAATATGAAGTATACTACTAAGTTTCTATTTAAGTTAGATATATTGTTTGGCCATTATTGGGATAAGTAGAAATTATAATTATCGTAGCCAAACAAATTTATGTGAGTCGAATTTATGAAAACTGACCGAGCGAGTTTCTTGAATTACATACACTGTATAGCTGAATCAGCCATACAAATTTATCTAATCGTCAACACAGTGAAATCCAAGTAGTTTTCGTTGACATATTGAGGTTATGTTCAGTCCCTGTTAGATAAGTGTATGGTTGAATCAGCCGTACAGTTTATGTAACGTTTTAATATTCATTTTAGTCGATTTACTATCTATGTCCTGCTGCTAATAGAATAAATTCTTACTAAATTAGTTAAAAATTGCTAGATAAACTTATTTACCTACCAAAGCGAATACTTTTTTTCCGTGTACATGCATATACATTATTATTTATTTGTTTAGTAATATTTAGTGCTGGAATAAAACACAGAAAGTGTTTTATTCAAAATGACCACCCTAACAGAAATTTAGTTAGGCACGTCCTAAAAAGATTAGTACCTTATAAGTTCATAGGAATGCACACCTTATTAGGGCTAACCTGATAAGGAAATTATAAGAAACTTGTAAGGCATGTATAAAGCGACAGAATTGTAGAACCTCTTATGAGGCTATAAATATTTAATCCTAATTATTATAAACAAGATTTTGAAAATCATCCTCTTATCGGTGCTCAATCAAGCCAGACTTTTTATTGTCTTGCTTGTGAATATTTTAGGAATTATACGTATAAAGATTATCCTGATTTGCCCAATAAAAGGTGAAACATCAGACATTTCGCATGATATTATTATCTGGCACGCCTTAATAAAACCTTATTTGTTTTGTTAAAACATATTTCATTTGAGATGTATAGTCTTTTATTAATTTTATGTAAAGAAAGCTAAACTAAGTAAAATCTGTATTACATAAATTATTTAGTTAATTATTTTGCTACAAACATAAATTCAGGATTCGACAAATAGATTAAGGTATACTGAGAAAAATTGTTTGAGTAAAGAAGAAAATTATTATTTGCCTTTTAAACAATTTTAATCAGTGTGTTACTGTGATTACTTGCATTGCAATAGATGGACATAATATTTTAAATATTTCAATGTATGTTCAGTGATTATCTACTTTGTCTGATTTATTTATCTGCTGCAGGTGATTATACGATCAATATTTTATGTATTAATAGCATTCAGTGCAGATCATACATATTAATAGTTAATATCGCAGATAAGTAAATTTCTTTTTTGATCCAGTCGCCAAGTTGATGTCAACTTCATTTCAATTTGCATAACATTTATTAGACTAATGCCGGTAGAATTCAAATTATTTGAGAAAAATATTTAAAAAGTTAAATACTTGTACGAACCTTTCATAAAAAATATGGTGAATGGCCAAATGTTGAAAAATTGTTAAATAATATATTGAATGTATTAACAAGTTATAAATAAGTACGCAGTATTATTCGGTGACCTTTTACGAACACAAAACTGATTCAAAACATGACTAGTGTAAACAGACTGAGAGGTTGGGTCCCTGCTTATTAGTGCACAAATACACTGAGAGAAAATTTTTTGAGAAATTGTAATCTTTTTTGTAAATTGAGGACATGGTGGAAAAACCCATAAGAGTACAATAAAAAATTATAAAATTTATTAATGGAAGACGTAAATATTATTATTTTTCACTTTATTTTTACAAGTTTCTGAATACATTGTACAATTTTTGATTGCATTTTTTCTTTTGGTTTCCCCTAATTATATGTAAAGAAATTTTGTTTTATTTCAAAAAGAATTATTAATGATAATAAGCAAATTTAATATTAAAAAAAATAAGATAATAATTTAAGTTATTATTTAAGTATATCATATTTTAAGTATTATGTAATGTAATATTCTTCGATATATTATGTAAAAGATCCTAGTTCCATGGCATACAATCGTGTCTCGTGAACTTCACCTATGCGCGTGCACACGGTTTCAAAATATCTATGCAATTTTTCACGTCACACCCACTATTAATAAAGAATTTAACATGGGCCATGATTTTCACTTTATACCAACGTCTACTTGCAATGTATATTTTTGTTAAAATTTTATTGTTTGCTTAAAAACGCCGCAACGCGTAAAATATAGGACGATTGATTTATTCGCGGTATTTGACACTTTGTAGTAAAATTGCGAATTTCCTTATGTCCTCATGTTGAAAGCAAAAATTGAAATAAGAGTAAAAAGCAGAAACACAAATTGCAAATGTCCATAAACATCCGAGTGGAATATGAAACAATAGAATGCGAGTAAATATAGACATTAATGGGTCCCGACGATAAATCGAATAAATTATCATCCACTAAATCAATAAAAGCGATTGACTGAAAAAAATCGTACATCATCTTTTTAACTCTTCCAATCGTCGGCTGGGCAATAACGCGATCATAAAACGAAACTCCCGATGCGTCTAACAAACGCATGATTCACGCGTCTCCGATGCCCGGACTCTCTTTTTTCACTTATGCCGATTTTTTTTCTTGCCCCTCCTCTCCCTGCGCACCCCCACCTTTTCAAAAGCTACCTATCAATAGTTCCTCATACAAACGAAGCGCATCTGTCATTCCTTCACGTTCTAAAAATACGCCCTCGACATCTACACCTCTCTTTCTCGCGGCTTTCTCCTCTCCCTCTTGCGAAGAAACGTCTACCCACGCAATAGTTTCTTCCTGCATTTCTTCTTCTTCGTCCGTTGCATTTCGCCATCGAAAAAAAAGACGGGAGAGAAACGGCGGAGTAAGCTTTTTAACGTGTTTATATCGCGGATCAACACGGGGAAAGAGTTCGCGACCAATTTAAAGTACAGTGAGAAAATGTTATTACATCGAGAAAAAGATGACAGAAAAATTTATTGTTTTTACCTGTGTTTCAGATGTATATCCGTCTTTCAATAAAAATTACTACTTTTTAAAAGCAAAGAAACTAGATTTAAATGTTATATTTATAAATGAAACAAAAATATTTTCTGTTAAAAAACTGTAATTTTTACTGAAAGAATTTATAATAAAGTCATACATATGCCCGAGTTATTATAAAATATAGTAGCCACTACTATTAAATTTCTCTGAGTTTAGATATTTAATATTGCTAATAGAAGATTGTTTTAATTAATTTTCCGTAAAATTTGAGAGTGATAAACCTGAACTGCGGAAATAAACAACAATTTTGTACAGTATTTAATGGTTTATATTATAAAATTAATCTGCAAAAAGTAACTCATGATACCTGTTATATACTGTCATTATTAATATACCAAAGAAATCAACATATATTCAACCTCATTATTTATTTAACTTTCTTAATAATGATATAATATAAAGAAAAGACTGTATATTAGAATAAATTCTTAGAATATAAATTTTGCAATGAAATAGTATTTTACTTTAACCCTTTACCGCCCGACGGGACATATATGTCCCGGCAACTTTTACGATAATTTAAAAAAGTACTATATTTCTAATTGACCTTATATTGGTTCTGCGTCATTCTTTAGGGTTAGAAGTATCAGTTGAATGCACACAGATGGTTTTCTACGTTAGCATCCCTTAATAACAATCAAGTGTTTTGACATTTTACGTAGAGTACAAAATAAGCGATTTTGTCGACTTAAAATTGTGACAGTTAACTAATATTTTGTGTAAGTAAATATATGTAATTTTTGTATTTTGTTTGTGACGTCCAAATAAATATATTAACGTAATAAAATAGTTGTTTTTCTTCAGTTGTTAAAAATAAACCACATTTTAGTAGACGGGACATATATGTCCCGTCGGGCGTCTACACTGAGAAAAATATAACAGAAAAAATTACTGTTTTTAACTGTATTTGAGCCACATGTCCGTCTTTTGATAAAAAATACCGTTTTTTAACAGGAAAATTTTCGGTTTTATCTATAAATATGACATTTAAAACTAGTGTATTTGCTTTTAAAGAACAGTAATTTTTATTA